>JBBUKS010498311.1:0-14553 GCA_038050645.1 Hedychium gardnerianum
TTCTCTTAATTTATTATCAGAATATAAAAATAAACCGGAATCAGTACTACCGCTAGTTGAAGAAAATCTAGATAATTATGATTGAGAACGATCGAGTCCATATTCCGTCGGGTGCTTCGTTTCTACGTGTCGTTTCAACGACTCATAGCCGCCACCGATTTAAAATTTATAAGAAATATTGCAGTGTTTATATTTTGTACTCAATTCTCCCGACGGAAGAGTAACATTCTCAAAATATTTAATGAAAATAGAAGATTTTAGAGGAGGAATTTTCCGAACCTTAGAAATAATTGTATCGGTACTTCTTTGTGTTTCGAGTGTCGGAAGCAAAAGGTACTCGATCTCATCATCGATGGATTGAATGTTCGGATCCTCGTGCGGATTCACTATTTCCTTTCCCCTCCTAGATCGAGATGATGAACCTCCACTTCCACGGCCTTCTTCTATTGTAGTTGAAAATTGGAGATAAAAGTACGCAAAAATGGAGACTTGGAACCGAAAACGCCTAGAAAATACAGAATTGAGAATGAAAGTAAAGAAGATGTGTGTAAAAATGATGAAATGAGCTCTTTATTTATAGAGGTTGGATAATAACGGACACTAAATCATAATCATTGATCAAAAAATGATCAAATTATCTCAACCGTCGAAAAAAATATCCAAAAAAATTATCCCAATATCATCCAACGACTATGAACGTTGAAAAAAAAATATTTTGCGACTTCGAACCTATGGGCCGAACCCGTCGATGTTTGATGGGTTAGACCCATAATTGATTCGGCTTCCTGCCAGGCCGATTACGAGTCGGCCCGATGACCTGGGTTAATAGACAACTTGCTCGTTGATCCGGTTACAAGCTCGGGCCAGGTTCAGGCCGGATTCGACCCGGGGTCAGGCCTATTCTGGATAGACATAATTTTATAACAAGAAGATTTGAGCCCGATCCATTAAGACACGATTAAAATAATAAAATACAAAAATGAACAAAATTATCTGAATATATAAATAATGAGGACCCCTTTTAATTTTATTAATTTTTTTAAAAACTAATATTTCATGTGATATAATTTTTTTTAAAACTATTATTTTAAAATTTTAGTTTTTTTAAAAATATATATATCAATTATTTTGGATAATTTTATTCGATTTTGATTTTAAAACTTAGTTAAACTGAATAATATTTTCATTCCTCTTTTATAATTATCATAATTATTAAGAATTTAGATAAAAAATAATATCTAATTTATAATTTTGTATAATCTTACGTATATATTACGTTCTCAAAGTTAGCAATAATAAACAAGTACACATTCTCATATAATCAAATTAAAAGTTAAAATTAAATATAAATATATCATTATTAAAAAAATTAATTAATTTGATAAAAATTAAATTAATTGATATTTTATTAGTTTAATTTATTTAATTTTTATTAAAAAAATCAATTAATTTGATTAATTTTTTTAAAAAATCAATTTGTTAAATTTTGATTAAATGGATTCAATTTTGAACAATTAGCCTTAATGCTAATTATTATTGTTAGGAGTTAAATGGTCGGAGTTAGAGGTAAAATAAAAATTTTAACTATTGACCATCAACTTAGGAATGTAAGGTCTTGGAATTTTATCTTCATGATTTATCTTCTCCGTATTAATCTTGGGATGAATTGACAGGAACATTGGAGACGAGCGTTTCGTCTTTTGTCACTATGAATGTAAAGTCTTGGAAAGTGATATCATGAGCAAAAGATGTTTGGAAAAATGATATCCATCAAAATCTTAAAGATAAAATTAAAGCGTTAACAAACTAGGGAGAGAGTGAAATTTCCTCTTTAAAATAAATGCAACAAAGATTTTGTGCATTTTGCCTCAAACTCACCGAAGAATGTTACAAAACTGCAGGAAGCTGCCACAAGGGAGAGCAGGTATCTACAGAAGAAAATAATACTATCCTAAATTTAATATTACACTCGACTCAACTTACGTTGTTCCAACTCATGACTCTCTTCGGAGCTCGTTCAATTCTTACAGCATTGCAAAGATGGAAAAACTTGGAGCTGCGGGTCAGTCGATCATCCAATGCATCAGACAGGATGCATGTCTTCATCCATGGCACCATAAAACACATGCTTCATGGAGTAGCTACGGCCAAGATAGACATTCATCTCGTATTTTTACCATCAGTCACAAGCATTCCTTTGTCGAGTAACCCTGTTTGATAACTAGATTGATTAACAAAAGACCAAGTAGATTCAGTTTCAGGCAGTGTGAGAATACTTACCTTCCCAGTTGTGAGAGTTCAGGCTCTTCCAACAGCATGTCTTGCAGTAATCTTGAATCCCAAACCCTGTGATCATTAAAAGCTTGCAATGGATAAGATAATGTTTAAAGAATAAAGAAACCAAACGAGATATATAAAGCAAAGTTTGGATTAAATCACACCTGTGATCGAGAGAAAGAAGTTTATGATGAATGACCAAATCTGTGCCAAGGTAAGTAACAACTAGACTGCCAGCATCAGGGTGAGGCCAGCTGCGAGAAGTGGGAAATCGGAGTACAAAAGTTCCTGTCTTATGTAATCCTTCAGGACCTTTAAGTGCTGCTTCTGCTTCTTCCCTTGTAATAAATCCTTCTATCCATTTTGGTGATTTGCATCGCCATATTTTGTTGACCCATTCTTTGGACAAGGCAAAAGCTACGGGATACAACCAATGCCAGATTCTATCAAACTCTTCCCGGCCCAAATGATCACCACATCCAGCAATTCCATGCAAAGTCTCAAGGTCCTAAGTACAGTTTGACAAATAAATCGCTGTTAAACGGAAATAAACTGTTAAGAGAGAAATAAGATACTCAAGGAACCTGCGCTGACAAGGGCCTGCTGGCAGAATTAGCGATGCTTGTGAATCGCTTATTGAGCTCAGGAATTGTGCTGATCCAGAGGGCATGTTGCTTGTTTTGGGAGATGGCGTTCCAGGAATCATCCCCTTCTTGAAGCAATTGCTTTGAAATTAATATTTGGTTTCTGTTAAATTAGAAAAGGAAAAATTACTTTTGAATTCAGTTACTGATCTGACAATAAGTATCTACATTGGAAATCCATATCTTTAGTCATGTTCACCTGTGATGAGAACATCCACTGTATAGACAAACCTGCTCTGCAAAATGTGCAATTTCTTCATTGCTCAAGGAAGCCACCAAATCTTTAAGTAGAACTGATCGCTCAAATGCGCCTTCCAAACAGTATCTAAATGTTGTAACATCTGAGATAATTGAATCTTCATTCCATCTGGCTTCAAAGTCTTTAAGATCAGTGCTGTCAGAATCTGATGGTCCACTATCTGTTCCTTCACAACTATTCATTCTTCCATTTTGGCTTTTCCTGAGTGTCTTTTTCATGCGCAGAAAATAATATTGCTCAAATTTCAGTCAGGATTATACATTTTTAATAAATAGGTCATTGACAAAGACTAAATAGGTTATTTGTAATACATGTTAGTAGAAGAACCACAATTACCTGCACCAAGGTCTCATTAGCAGTTAATTCCCCCATTGATCTATAACCATCTACTTTACAACGCTTCGATGGTGGACTAAATTTTGAGCAAGATTGGTTTGAGGATTTTAAGTGACCATTTCCATAGACATCACGAATTGCTTGTAATCCATCACTAGCCTTCAGTGATTGAATTTCATTCACTGTTGTTGGAACTGATCTTTTCACAAACCCCACTGTCTTGAAGGTGCGATTCCTTGATATACAGCGGATGGGACAAGAATATGCTTCAAAGAAAGGAGGTCTCTGAGAATGTGATGTGTGGAAACAAACACGGAAGAGCCTATTGTCACATTTTGATGATAGCTGAACCAGGAAAAAGTTGCAAGAAACCATCCGTTATACTCAGCTTTGCATCTCAGGTAAAAAAATACAGAATAATCATCATGACATGGGTATAACACTAATAATGTCAGGAACCATAGTGATACTTTAAGATATCCAGGATCACCTAGGGAATTTAATACCATTAGCAAAAACTAGAGAGGACTTCTTATTTATTTAATATCCCTTAATTAATATCAAGAAAAACATAAGTTAATTCAATAGCTACCTGAGATATTTTCAGCTTAAATGTAGCATGGCCACGTAGAAGCAGTAGTGGCCTATCAGTAGAAGGGTATTCAAGTCCATCACAACTTAGTAACAGTGGGGCTTCAGCATCATCTCTTGTTTTTTCAACAGGAGATCCATTGTCAGCATATAAAAGTGAGGCGGTTACCTGAAAAAGCAGTCAAATAAGCAATCATGATAAATATAATCTTGAAGTGGCAATGCGAAAAAAGGTAGAGTGATATTACATCCATATCCTTGTGAACTGATTGACCAAAGGCATCTAAGAGAACAACTTCCAAAGAAAAGTTCCTTCGACAAGAGGCCTACATTCATGAAAACTTCAATTTCAAAAGAAGAATTAAGCTACATAGATATTGTGCAGTGAGTTTTAGAAGAGTTAAGAGTTGGCACAATTATCTCCCATCTAAAGCTGCACTTATTTACCTTCCTAGCTAGAAGAAATTGATCACTTTAATTTCTTAATTTATCTGTTTAAAGACATCAAATCTTTCGAATTTAGACCTAACTGAATTCTTTGCTGCTTGTTACTTAAGATTAAAATGAAATATAAATTGTAAATAATTGCAACTTTATTAAGATGATGAACCCTGACCTTGCCACCAACTATGCTCCAAACACCATCACCTCCTTCTTCAACTCCATCCAAAATGACAGAATTATCAAGAGACAATTTAACTGGAGGACTCTGTCATTAAATAAATTGTTATATATGCTAGTTAAAAACAGCCATAATGGTTCGCTCTAAACATTATAAAAGCAAGTGCACACCTTAACAAACTGGTCTGATATTGATGCTGTCGTAGGCAAAATCTGAACTTGATACATATAGCCCCCAAGATTTCCATCATTACCAATTAGTGTTATTTGCTTAATATCATCTTGGCATGACTTGTTAGATAAAGGGGACAAAGACTTCTGCCCAACCAATTTTCCATCGACATAAAGATGTATATACTTTTCAGCTACCTGAGATAAGCATGTTCAGGAATATTTCAATAGAAATATCTTGCATCAAATATAGGTGATAATCCACATATTCATGTGGAACATAAATTACATTAAATAATTGTAGAAAGAAACCAAACATAATATATAAGCAAATTTTTGCTCAGAACTATCATACCAATTCCATCCTGTGGACAAACTCCAGGAATAATCAAGCATGATGGAGGGTTAAAGGGATGGTTTTAAACTATAAGGAACCTTTCGATTCCAAAGCCATTAAATGGAATCAACAAGAAGTTAATACAATCCTTGAACAGCATTGTTCCAAAGAGATGGTTAATTTGAAAAGTTAAATAGAAAATAGATGACAATTAAACAATACATGGCCTATATCAAGTATTTGGAACACTTATGGATGGACCATCACCCTTCCCAAAGATATTTATACATGATGACAAATAGTTTTAAAAAATTCTGATGGTTACTTAATTTCATAAAACATGATATTCGTGATTCATTTATTTAAACAAAAATCATTTAATCAGCCTAAAGAGAGTAAGCATGTTAAATCGCAGTGAAAGAGAAGTGGATAAAAGGTGCAAGAACTATTGGAAAAGAAAAGAGCTCCAAAAAATAGATCACGAACATTCAGTCACCAACAATAAGCCTGAGCCTTCTTGATGCAGATTGACTCGAGAAGATACAGTATGCAGACTTGTGATATTTCTTGGTGAAATGTGAAAATGGAAAAATAGAAAATGATTTGGTTGAGAAAAAACAAACATGAAGAAGTGAAGACACCATTGAACTTGGTCCTTCTCAAATTTTCCATCTTATATTAGTGAAGAGGGACTACAAAGGATAATAAGCAAATGAAGTCACCAAAATCATTCAAGGTAATAAATGATAAATGCATAGAGAAAAAAATCTCACTTTGAGAACACTCCGAAATGTAACAAAAATTTGCAGTAATTCATACCTGGCATCCAACATGAAACCATTTCTCCAATGGGCAATCTATTTCAGAAGCGGTATGCAGGATGTCAGTCCATGGAAATGGATGCTCCGAAGATGGTGCTTCTTTGTGTATCAGCACCAAAGGAAGAAGAACCAATTTATTCTCCTCATTCAGAACAATAAAGGGAATTTCATCTTCACTTTCGGACTTCTTCTGCGATATTAAGGAAGAAAAGTGCATAAAGCAACACAACTAGGTTCTAAGAACAAAGAATTCTTCTAAGACACTTTACATGCTAAGATCACATAATGCTAATCAAACTCATTTTCAAGAGCAAATGGTGCCTGCATTCTAAAATTCTAGACAATTTATAAGTTGCTCAATTTACTGCACCTACATTCTATGGAACTACAACTCAAATTTATCTTTCAAAACTTCAACAAGGAAATAATTTTATATAATTACATCTGACTTTATGTAAAAGGTGGGGCAACAGCCAACAGGTACAGAACTGTTTGCGAAGGAAAACCATACACAAGTTCTAGAGTGGCACAGTAGTAATCATCAAGAGATTGGCATCTGAATTCTCTAGCATGTAGATTAATAGACGAATATAATTTAGTCGAATATTTCAATAATCTAGAAAAAAAAAGTTATTTAACTTGCGTACACAGAAGAAATAATGAAATTTTCCTATAGTTTCTTCAACATGAGACATAAAGATAGGAAAAGGAAATGAAGGTTTTCCCTTATCAGCCACCAGAAAGTTTCGACTCATGCATCAGAGTAAAAGGGGGGGAAAAATCATCCTTCTACCGTGGCAACTTAAGAAGAAACCCACATGCTTAAAAAACAGAGAATTTCACCCTATCCAGGCATCGACGAAATTCGAACAGCATAAAGCTCAGAGCAACCCAAAAGAGACCATCCAGATCGAGAAGAGAAGACGGTAAGAACCACATACCTGCTTAAGTACGACAGAAGACGGACGCGCCGACCCGGAGAGATAAATCCAAAAGCAAAGCGTGAATCCAACGCCGACACCGCCGCCGCTGCTCTCGCCTCCTTGCCCGCCGCCTTGGCAGACTCGGTCGAGGCGTACCCTGAGGTCTTTGAGCTTGGAGTACTCCTCTTCGCCGCATTGCTCGCCGTCCGCCATGACTGAGATCGATCGCCGAGGGTTTTGGGATTTGGGGGTTGGTTGGGTTCGGAAGGCGGAAGGCGTTTCGTTTTATTTCGGTGGCGGTGGGCGCTATTTGTTCTTTATCAGTAGCGAGAGGTGTGTTAGTTAACGGTCTGCGCTGCTTTCCTCTGCTGGGCGATAGCGAAGATGAGGAGTGATCATGGCCGTTAAAATTCAGTATCGAGACCCGCCATGATCTTATCTGACGGCAGATAATTAGTGGCTCGACGGATTTGGTTGACCCGAGTAGGAAAGGCTGAAAGCGAAACGAGCAGATCTCGGCCGTCAAAATTGCAATCTCAGACTCCATCTCATCGGACGGTCAGTGATCAAGTTCCTCGAGTGTTTGAGATGTAAAATAAATCACGGCCGTTAAAAATTGAAGTTTTCATGAATGTAGGCCTCTTATCAATATTTTGCCCACCGTTTAAATCCTTTTTGTTTGTTGCTTATGCGTAAGATACATTAATGTGTGATTATCGAAAATCAGTAATTGTCCTAGTGAAACAATCATTTATTAGCTATTGTGGCAATAAAGGCGAAACGTTCGCCCCCAGCACCCCCGTCAGTCCGTCCCAGGACCAACACGGAGGAGGTAAATCACGGGAGATAATCTAGCCAATCCGAACAGTGACTAATACATAAGGGGAGCAGAGACCTGACTACTAGCCAGGATTTGACCCATCATTTACTAGCCATGACCTTAGCAGGAGAAGTAAGAGAAAAGAAATTCCATCCATCTTTGTTCCATGTTCCCCTCGTTTCTTTTTCTCTATCGTGTATTTGGCTAAGTGATTTATTGTGATAGCATTTGTATATAAGTTCGGTTTGCTATGATTGATGATGATCACAGTCTATCATTATATATTGAAAATGGACTTTCATCGTAATCTCAAAACATCGTCAGCAGAGAAGAATATGTTTTAAAAAAATTACATCAAACATAGATCACGATATCTTTTTTTTGACTGAGCGACTCATTCAGACTCAACAAATGAATAACTTGAAGTCCTAGCTCGACCGACTTAGCTGCTCTCGAGAGTACTCAGTGTCTTGACTCGGTAACCTGTTTGGACGACTTGCAACCCGACTCAGTAGCACACTACAAAAAAATAGTTATTTAGGGACGAAATTTAACGATGAAAATTTTTCGTCGCAAATTTGCGACAAAAATATAAATCGTCGCAAAATAGCAACAAAATAATTTTGTTGTAAATTAGCAACAAAATATTTTTCGTCGCTAAATTCGTTACAATTTTGCGATGAAATTAAATATTCGTATCAACTCTGCGACGAATAATTAATTCGTCGCAGAATTTGCGACGAATAATTAATTCATCCCAGAATTTGCGATAAATTTTTGGATTCGTCGCAGATTTGACCTATTTTTAAATAGCCAAATAATTTTTTTAGAAATCATTGATAGACCTAGAGAGCTCGGAATGAAACGAAACCAATTCCTATGTGTTCGTATAGTTATTTTAATCATATACATGTCCTCAAACATAATTTTCACAAAAGTGATAATTTTTTGAACATGATTTATATTTTTGCGACATATTCGTGTTAAAAAAATGACCGAACAAAATTTACCAATTTTGTCAAATTTATGTTTGAGGGCATGATTATGATCAAGAGAACTAAAGGAACACATAGGAATTGATTTCGTATCATTCCGAGGTCTCTAGGTTCATCAACTACTTTTGAAAATTTCTATTTTTTTTAAAAAATAATATTTTGCAACGAATTTCTCTGATTCGTCGCAAATTGACGACTAATATGAGGAATTCGTCGCAAAACATTAATTTTTTAAAAAATAAATTAGATTCCCTCGATTACATCAGACGTATTGGTCAGCGTTTTTTTCTCAAAAATTGCTAGAAGAAGATTTTTTCAGATGCCTGATGAGGAAGCCTCCGACTTATTTTGACAGCTTGTTGAGCCAGGCAACAAAATATGTCAATGTGGAGGAAGCTCAATTCGCCCGTAAGAAGAAAGCACACGCCCAGAGTGCCCCTTCTATGTTATCGGAGCGTAAAGCTCCTCTACCCCCTGCGGGGCAAAGAACCCCATCCAAGTCACCACCAATCGAGGCCACCCTGAAAAGAGAAAACATTACTAGCAGTCGAAGCTGGGCCAAACCCGACTAGAGGTATAGAGCGGTGGCTTCCCAAAATGACGGATTGATTCTATGTCTATCATCAAACAAAGGCCATACAACTGAAGAGTGTAACACATATGCCAGGGCACTCTGGAATGTTGCCGACCAGGGTTCATCTATACCCATAGTACCTGAAGCCCCTTGGCGTTCTCCTCCTCGAGTCACTCACCAGGGCGACTATCGCCAGTCGGAGAAGCGAGAGGGTGATCTTCGATCTGAGAAGTGGGATTCTATTCGCCGGTTGGAGGAGCGTGACCTATCGCCCCCTCGGCGACACCAAGAAGCATCCATCCTCAACAAGAAACCGATCGGGAAAAAGAAAAAGGTAAAGCTTCTCAGAGGGGTACCGTGCAGATGATTTTCGATAACCCCATTGATAGGGATTCCAATAGAGCCTGGAAAGCTCATACTCGGCGGTTGAAGAATTATCAAGTGGGCATTAGTCGTAGAAGAAAAGAGGACCCCTCTATCAGCTTCGGGCCCCATGATCTAGAAAGAGTTGAAGTCCCTCATGAAGATGCTCTGGTAATTCATGCTCTTATAGCTAATTATAATGTGAAAAGAGTTTTCATTGACACAAACAGTTCGGTCAACATTATATTCAATAAACCTTGGATCAGATGCAAATTGATAATGAAGAACTTCAACCTATGGCGACCTCATTGTTTGGATTCACTAGGCACTAGATACAACCCCGCGGCCAGATCATGCTTTCCTTGACTCTGGGAGAAGAATCCTTGGAGATAACACAACATACACCATTCTTGGTCGTGGATACCACCTCCGCATACAACGTTATATTGGGGAGACCTGCGCTAAGTGCGTTTGAAGCTGTGGTTTCCACATTTCACCAGAGAATAAAGTTCACCATAGGGGAGTGAGTTGGGGAAGTAAAAGAAAATCAGTCAGTTGTTTAGAAATTCTATGTGAAAATTGTCCGAGCCGATTCTCGCAAGACTCGGCGGACCCAAGAAACACAAGTACAAATTGTTCATGATGTATCGATAAGCTGACCAGCAGAAGGACATAAGGAAGTTCAAATACATCCTGATCGGGTGAACGATGTTACCCAAGTCGCGTCAGATCTCCCTTCAGAGCTCAAACAAAGCTTGATTGACTGTCTTTCAAGAAATCATGATGTTTTTGCCTGATCCACTCAAGAAGTTACCAGTGTCTCCCTGACCGTGATGATGCATTATCTCAACGTCCTCCATAATGCAAGACTAGTCAGACAGAAGAAAGGACACTTTGGAGCAGAGCAAGATAAAATTATCAGAATGGAGGTCGATAAACTTTTGGAGGCAAAGCACATTCGGGAAGCACAATTCCCGATTTGGCTCGCCAACGTAGTCTTGGTACCCAAACCCAAGGACAAAAGGTGAGTCTGCATAGATTTCCGGAATTTCAACAAGGCCTATCTAAAACTATCATCAGATTCCTCTGGCTCCTAAAGATCAAGAAAATATTAATTTCATCGCCTTAGACGAGACTTTTTGTTATAATGTTATGTTGTTCGGCCTCGAAAATGTAGGAGCCACTTATCAATGGCTGATGGATCAGGTATTCAAACACCGAGCTGGGAGGAATATTGAGGTGTATGTCGATGATATCCTAATTAAGACCATTCAGTCTAAAGAATTAATACCATATATTGAAGAAACCTGTCGTACACTCAGAGAGTATGAGCTCAAGCTGAACCCAAGCAAGTGTCTCTTTGGTGTCACTAGTGGACGCTTCCTCGGATATGTGGTGACCGAGCGAGGGATTGAAACAAACCTCAAGAAAGTACAAGCCCTTCAGAATATGGCTCCACTGCGTAGTCTACGGGAAGTGCAAAGACTGGTCGGCCGCATCACGACCCTTTCTCGGTTCATCTCCCGATCGGCCAATCGGAGCTTGCTATTTTTCAAGACACTTCGTAGAGCTTCCAAGTTTGAGTGGGACGATAGTTGTGACAAAACTTTCGCCGAACTGAAGGAGTATTTATCAAGCCTGCCACTCCTGTCTAAGTCGATCCCGAGGGAGAAATTATTGATGTATTTATCAGCTTCAGAAGGAGTGGTGGGCTCTGTCTTGTTGCGTGGGGACGGTACCAATCAGTACTCTATTTATTTCATAAGTCATTTATTGAAGGACGCAGAGACTCGATATACCACATTAGAGAAGCTAGCTTTCGGGCTTTTCTTGATCGCCCGACGATTGAGGTCTTATTTCCTCTCCCACACAATCATTGTCCTTACCAATAGCACCTTGAGTCGGGTGTTGACAAATCCGGAGGCTTCCGACCGATTAATCAAGTGGACTATGGAGCTGAGTGAATATTGTTGATGCGGTCAACACTAATAATTAAACTCAAATTTTGATGTATGATAAATGGTTAAAGTTAGATTATGTATTCTCTAATGCTTGGACCAACTGTGCATTCTGAAAGATTTGACAGGTCAGGAGGACTAGATAATTGGCAAGAAGCCCAGATAGGTCATAGAGGACTTGATATCTGGCAGGAAGTCCAGTTAGGTCAGCAGAACCTGATAACTGGCTAAAGTCCAGATAGGGCATCTAGCAGGAAGACCTGGTGGATCAAACGTTGAGTCAAGAAAGTCTGTAAATGGTAAGTGGAGGTAAACAATTGGAGGAGAGATCCAGTTAGGACAAGTCCCAGTGAGACTGTAGGCATTGGTCCAACTTAGATCTATTTTAAAAATCTAAATTGAGACCAAGACTAGATCCTGGTCTTGGTAAAATAGGATCTAATTCATAAATGAATTTATGCATCTGTGCTAACTCTATTTTGCAAATAATTTTATTATTTGGAGTAACACATTTTGCAAGAGTTTTAAACAAAAAATGAGCTCAGATGAATAGTGCTCGGAGCGCCTCAGTTGAGTGGAGGGCGCACTGAGTGAAGTGTTGGAGGTTCCTCTAAAGGACTAGAGGCGCCCCTGAGCAGATAAAGTTCGAGGATAACTCTTCAGTGCTAGAGGCGCCTCAGGTTACTGGAGGCGCCCTCCAACGAATGGAGGTGCCTCCAAGAGGATAAACACCGAACTCTGGGGATCTGATCAGAGTTCATGGAGGTGCCCCGGATGAACCAAGGCGCCCCCAATGCAGTATAAAAGAAGGGGTTCGGCCACAACTTAGAAATACTCCTCAATATGCATTCACGCTTTCTTGATCATTCTGCTGAGCCGTCTTTTTGCTACCACTTTGCTACGACTCTACTATACCTAACCACTGTAGAAGAATGACTTCAACATCAAGCTTCAAAACTTCAGCTGCAATTATTATTGGTAAACTAATTTGTTTATTGCACTTACTTTATATTTGAGAGGAGTTGTCGAGCTGTGACAATCTTCATCAATTTGTATTCGAACTCTCTCTCCGAAGGTTCTTCAGGAGATAATTTTTAGTGGATTGTCCGTCAGAAACGTCCCAAGGGGGTGTGTGTCTTGGAGTAGTAGTTCGCTGGGCTGCGAACCAAGTAAAACCAACTGTGTTATTATTTTCGTGTTTTTATTCTTACACTTTTTCTGTTTGTCTTCCGCTACGCACTCAATTTTCTACGAGTTTAATTTTAAAAAAGAAAAATAAGATTTTAAAATACACGTGATTCACCCCCCCCCCCTCTTTCACGTGCATATGATCCTACAATTGGTATTAGAGCGAGGTTGCTCTGAATTGGTGCAACCACCATTCGAGCAGAATTTTCTCTTATGTTTTATTTTTTGATTGTTTTGCTTCCGCATTAAGTCAGAATTGGTGCAATCACCTATTTTGACAAATCCTTCATTTTTTTGTAATTGATCGAAGTTGGCGCAACACCACTTGAGCCATTTTTAGCATTTCTTATCCCAATACCGCACTATTTACCCCAAGACCTAGTCTTGGAAATTTCTTGTGATACTCTTTTTGCAAGAACCATGTGGCTCAAAACGAAGGGTACAACACCGCTCGTCCTCCACTCTTCAACGGAGACGACTTTCCTTACTAGAAGAGGAGAATGGAGGTGTACTTGAAGACCGACATCGATCAGTGGTTCAACATTCGACGAGGGTACACGTCTCCAATAGACGATGCAACCGAAGTGCTACTTGATCCAAAAAAGTTGAACCCGGAAATGAAGAAGAAGGCCCAAGTCGACTCGAAGGCATTGAACACACTACAATGTGGGTTGACAAAGGAGGAACTCAACCGAGTTGGACCGTTTGACAACTTGAAGGAGCTCTGAGACAAGCTAATTGAGTTACACGAGGGCACAAGCAATGCTAAGGTAACTAAACAGGGCCTATTGCTTAATAATTTATTGAACATAAAAATACAGGATGGAGAAATAACAACAATTGCACGCAAGGATCAAGAATGTCCTCAACGAACTCCACCTTATCGGCCACCAGATGGAAAACAGGGACATAATAAGGTATGTATTAAACTCATTTCCTCGAAATGCATTGTGAGCATCTATAGTAGATGCTTATAAAGTTTCGAGGAACCTCTCTAAATTAAAGATAGATGAACTTTTTTTGTGAATTAGAATTGTATGAACAGACTAACTCAAAATAAGTCAAGAAAGGCATAGCTTTTCTTGCAGGTTCTACTAAGGAGGTGAAGACGAAAGCCATAACCAGACCCGAACCAAAAGATGAGTCTGATTCAGAATCAAATGAAAAAGAACAACTAGTGAACCTAATAAAGAAGATATTCACTAGAAAGAAGAAAAACTTCACCAAGAACAATCTACAGAAGATGATTAAGTCTACATCCAATAATGCAAAAGCGAACATCACCTGCTTTGGATGCAACAAAAAGGGTCACTTCAAGAACGAGTGTCCAAATCTGAAAGAAGATAAGTCTAAGAAGACAAAAATGAAGAAGGCACTCCAAGCCACTTAGGACGAGTCCTCTTCAGAAAAATCAGATGCTGAAGAACCAAAGCAAGCAAACTACTTGACGCTCATGGCAACCGGACCTGAGTTAGAAAATGAATCAAACAAAGAAGATGAGTCCGAGTACAAATCAAGCCACGAATTCGTATCCAGTTTAGAAGGTCCCAACGAGGTACAATTTAAATTATCTGCAATGTTTTTTTAAAATAATAGCTTGCTTAAATAGAAAGTTAATTAAATCTGAGGAACACGCTAAACTACTCCTTAAGAAAAATAACGACCTTAAGGAACA
>JBBUKS010498351.1:0-14551 GCA_038050645.1 Hedychium gardnerianum
TAAGGGAAGACAAGAACCTAGCTACTAGTTAGAATTTGACCTTCATACCTCATAATGATAATATCTCATATATTAACCATTAGATCATCCCATAGAGACAATAATATGTATTCTTCATGGTTTACCTTTTGGAAGCAAGAAAGAAAAAAAAAATCTAAGATGAATGGGAAAAAAATTTATTTTTCCCATTGACTAATAATAATAATAATAATTTTCGATGAAAAAAATAAAAAAATTCAAAAACATATAAAAAAAAAATAAAAATAAATTAATTGTATTTATTTAAAAAAACTGATCACTACCATCGCGCGCGACCCACTGCATGCATGGTCATGGTCGTGTCGATCGTCACAGACGAATTTTAAAACCATGCCTACAATTAGGAGACAATCAACATATATTGTTACAAAAGTGCATTAGAAACCTTCAAAATTCAAAATGATTAAAAAATAAGTGTTCCTTGAAGTATGGCCGGGTTGAATATAATACGTACTACTCTATATGAAAGAAGGGATTTCTAATCCATTTGGTTGTTTTATAAATTTAGTATGAAGGCTAATAATGGCGTTCAAGAATTCATGAAAGGAATACTAGCGGTCTTTGTACTATGTCAAAAGAAAAAACTCAACTCCGAATTCTTGACATCTTGATAAACAAATATAAAAACTTAGCAACATTCTCTTTTAACACTTGAATTCTTATTGACTTTACCCTTATATCGTGCTTTAATATTTTACATAAGTACACAAAAGGATCCAAACTAACTATGAGAATACGATCGGTATGCCTCACTGGATGTCATAAGATTGTGCAATAGAAGATGCTGCATCATACCCCTATTTATCTACTTTCTCATAACCTTTAATATCATCCAAATCCAAAGAATAACTATGCAATTCCTTTTTATCAAAACTTCATCATCTAAACTGTCATTTGAACTACTATTATTCTTCTCATAACAATCATTAACATTTTGCTCATCCATGCCTCCATTGTTGGATCATAGTCGTTATAGCTAAAGAGGTGAACACTAGAGGGGAGGGATGAACAATGCTTGCAAATAAATAAAATTCTTTTATCTTTTTATGAACCCAGTAAGGTCACAAATGCATATTAGTAGCGAAAAATATAAAAAATAAGCACATATCATGCCACAATGCCACAAATAATTTTTGTGGTTTGATAACTCCTAGAGACCTAATCCATGATCTATAATCCTTTAGGAAACTATTCTCAAAATCCTTTATATTTTATTTATTTATTTTTAATTTAGATATCTGGACTTTGGATCCAACTAATCTTGGAGATAAATCCTTTATATTTTATGATTTTTGATAAAGTGTCAGAGATGAAACAACCTCTTAAGAGGTTAATAACAGAGGTAGAGTTTTACAATAAGTATCAATAGTAGAATAACAATCAGTCCCTATGAGAATGTTCAATTTATTAATGGGTGATATATTTATTACAATGGGTTAGAGGTCAATTTTTGATCGGCGCATGTCCTAAGCAAAAAATATTTTTTTCGCCTTTTAATTATTTAATGATCGGTTATAAGTTGATTTCGTGATTTATCTCTTTTCATATAATTTAAAGACGGATTACGAAGAACATCTAAGATGAATATAAATATTTTTTTACTACAATAATAAAATAACAATCAAACAATAACATTATCAATCTATTGTTGTCTATTATGATCGTTGTCCGTAACCTTTGGGCCTCATTTTAAAGCTCACTCCACGAGTCTCTTCATTGACACAATCTTATTGACGTTGGACCAATCACTCGACTGCTTTTAACCGATTCTATCACATCACAATCATTTCTTCCATTTCCCTCAACAACTTCATCTGGGGTTCACCACATCTGGGGTTCACCAGTGGAGTGACAATCACCATTAATTGACTTACCTTGACCACTTCCATATATCACAATCATTTCCTTTAATTCCTTCAACGACTGACACGTTCAATTTGTATCAGTCTATAAATTATAAACAATGTTGATTGGGCAAACAGAAATACAATACACTAAATTTCTAAATTGACTACCTAATCAACTTGGCTATTAGTCGATTCAACTATTAGTTGATTGGCAAACATTTTTTAGTTGACTAGTGAATTGACTTAGACTCATTTATTAATGATCGATTCCGTTTAGATTGAAAGCTACTTTTGCTCGAGTGCAATAACTTTCAACTTTGAATTAAACTTAAATACATGAATCATAATAAATATTTAATGTACATGAACTAAGTGAAATATGAATAAGTTTATATATCTCGTTAAAGAAGCATGATCTAGTAATTTCTATTCAATAGTGTAAATAGTTATGTAATGTAAAATTGCAAGACAAGTGATTTTTACGATATAAATCATTATACTACAACTCCTCTTCTCTTTCTAGTAAGCTTTTGAGAGTTCATCACCTTCCAACAAAGTGGTGTGAGAGTCAATGACTTTAAAATCATTTTCTTTTCAATATCCCCAACTTACCAAACTCAACTATGAAAATTGATCACTTAGAATCAAGGCTATTATTGGATCCCAAAGAGTGTGGCCGTGTGGATATTATTGAAAATGATTTTGAAGAGCTCTTAGACGTGGCAAATCTACCTCAAAACCAAAAGGATGCTTTGGAGAAAGAAAGAGAGATCAATGTGCTTTTATCATCATCCATCAATGTTTGGATGAAGACATATTTGAGAAAATTGCTAATGAGACAACATCAAAGAAAGTGTGGGAGATACTTCACAAGCATTAATAATCGATAGGGGTAGTGAATTTACATCTAATGAATTTAACAATTTTTGTGAGTTGCATGAAATTCATCGTCTTTTGATAGTTTCTAGATTACCCCAGCAAAACGGAGTTGCCGAAATGAAGAACAGAATAATACTTAATATGACGATGAGTATATTAAAGTCTAAAGTGTGCCTAAGGAGTTTTGGGCTAAAGCAATGTCATGTGTTATGTACATTTCAAATCGATCTCCAATAAAGAGCTTGAAGAATGTAACACCTTAATAAACATGGAGTGAGTAGAAGCCAACCGTGTCATATCTACGAGTATTTGGATCCATTGAATTTGCACATGTCCCTAAACAAGAAAGATCCAAGTTAGATAATTGAAGTCAAAAACTTATTTTCATTGGATATGATAAAAATTCCAAGGGGTACAGATTGTACAATCCACATAGAGGAAGAGTTGTGATTAACAGAGATATATAATTTAAGGAAGATGCATCATAGGATTAGAGCTCTAAGGAAGAAGAAAGGTCTTATGATTTCTTTCCTTACTTTGATGTGGAATAAGAAATCCAAGAGGAATCTACTCCACCAACAACTCCACATGCACCCAACTAATCAATCACACCGAGATCATCTTCAGGAGAGAAAAAACTCCAAAATATTGAAGCCTTGATGATATCTATAATGAGACTCATGCTATTGATGAATTAATTTTTTTTTGTTTAATATCAGATGTTGAACCTTTGAGCTTTGAAGAAGCAAAAGAGGATGAGAAATGGAGATGAGCCATGGATGAAGAAATTAATCAAACCATTGTGAAAAATGATAATTGTAAGTTAGTATCTCTTCCAAAAGACCATAAGACTATAAGAGGCAAATGAGCATACAAGACAAAGAGGAATGCCAATGGAGAAGTAGAAAGGTATAAAACACTTCTTGTTGCTAAAAGCTACAAGTAAAAATAATGTATTGATTATAATGATGTATTTGCTTTGATAGCTCGATTGGATACAATTTGTTTGTTGATATCTCTTGCGGTTCAAAATCTTTGGAGGATTTATCAGTTGAATATTAAATCTGCCTTTCTTAATGGTTATCTTAATGAAGATATTTAGAATGAACAACCTATGTTGGTGCAGTCAGCATCGATAATCGAACTTGTATTTTGATGTATGACAAAGAATTTAAAGTTAGACATTATGTGTTTAATATGTGAGCTAAGTGTGCATGACACATAACATGGAAAAGTCCTAATGGGTCAGGAAGACTAGACATTAGGCGTCAGAAAGACCTAATGAGTCAGGAAGATCAGACACTAGGCAAAAGAGTCTCAGTGAATCAGAAGGACTAGACACTAGGCAGAAGACTTGATGGGTCAGCTAGACTAGACATCAAGTAGGGAAAGTCCTAGTGGGTCGATCAGACACTGAGCAGAAGAAGAAATCTATGTTGGTGCAATTTGCATTAATAGTCTAACCCTAGGTTTTGATGTATGACAACAGGTTAAAGTTAGACTGTTGTTGTTTTAATCACTTGAGCTAAGTGTGCAGGTTAACTAACTTGACGGATCTAGATGACCAGACACCAAGCTGAAGTCCATATGTGCGATTCTGACAGGAAGTCCAGCTGGATCAAAGAGGACCAGACAGTTGGTAGGAAGTTCAGTCGGGGCAGGGAGGACCAAACGATTAGCTGAAGTCTGGATGTAGAATTTCGACAGGAATACCTGGTGGGTCAGAGATCAAACGTCGAGGCGGTTACTCGGCAATTGGTAAGTGAGATAAGAAACTGGAGGAGCAAATCTAGTCAGGACAAGTCCCCGGTAGGGACTTAGGAGCCGATTCAACTTAGGTCTAAAGTGAAACTCTAAGTTGAGACCATTATTAAATCCTAGTCATAGTAAGATGAGATTGAAGTCATAATTACATCTGTACATGCATTTATTGTTTTGTTCTAACTTTGTGTTGCAGGAACACTAACATTTTGTAGAGTTGGAATTTACACTTGTTCGGTCGACCGAACATATTTATTAGTTGATCGAACCTAGTGAAGATAAGCAAAATTCAAATCTTCGTCAAGAGGTTCGGTCGACTGTACATCAAGGATCAATCGACCGGATTATGGGATAAGACTAGTGAGTTAATCGGACCAGATAAGCTGAGGGAGGATCGGAGTATCAGTCGATCGAATGGCGAGAATCTATCGATCGAAAACAAGTTTAATCTCGAAGAGACAACATCTGGACGGGAAGCTGGGCTGATTCAGAAGGATCAATCGACCGATCATGGAGGATCGATCGATTGATAAAGTTCGTATCGTGAAAATTGATCCCGAGATCAGTGGATTGGATCAGATTCAACTTTACTATAAAAAGAGAGGGTTCGAAGCTCAGAATAATGAATTTTTCTTCAGAATGCTCCTCTCGACTCTCTGCACTAAAGATCATGCTCAAGCAACATTATGCGTCGAGAGCTTCACTAACACTCAAGCCAACATCACTATTATTCTAAGTATTGGGTAACAAAGTTCTTTTATTCATTTTCTTATACTTACTTAAGTTAGTGTAGTGTTGTTACACCAACTTCATTTTGTATTCGATTTCTTTGTCCGAAGGTTTTTCGAAAGAGAATTAGTGGATTGCCCAATGATACAATCCGAATGGTCGTGGGCCTTGGAGTAAGAGTCGACGAAGGCCTCGAACCAAGTAAAATGAAAGTGTTCCAATTTTTTCATTGTCTTCCGCTACGCACTTGATTTTCAACGAGTTTTTCAAAATCGAAAACAAAGTTTTTAACACGTGATTCACCCCCTCCTCTCACGTGCACTCGATCCTATAAGTGATATTAGAGCGGGGAAGCTTGATTTGAGTGCAACCACTAAATAAAAAAAAAATCAAGTTTTTCTTTAACTATCTATTTTTCTCTCGCGCTACTAATCCCAAGAACGAATCTTGGAAATTCTGTTTTTAGTTTTTGTTTTTGCAATAACTCAATGGCACAAAATGAGGGTTACAGCACCGTCCGCCCACCGCTATTCAACTGAGATGACTTCCCGTACTGGAAGAAGAGGATAGAGATCTACCTAAAGACTGACACAAGCAATGGTTCACAGTAAGACGAGGGTATACAACTCCAACGGACAACTCCGGCAAAATCCTTGAACCAAAAGAGTGGAACCCAGACATGAAGAAGAAGACTCATACCGACAACAAAGCCATGAACATTCTTCAATGCGGGCTAACGAAGGAAGAGCTGAACAAGGTCGGTCCCTTCGACAACGCAAAAGAATTGAGGGACAAACTAATCGAGCTTCACGAGGCTACAAGCGACTCCAAGGTAACAAAAAGAGATTTACTTTTAAATAGTTTATTTAATATTAAAATGCATGACAGAGAAATCACAAGTAAGCTACACGCTAGGATTAAGGATATCCTCATCAGTCTCCACCTAATCAGGTACCAACTCGAGAATCGCGATGTAATAAGGTACGCTCTCAACTCTTTTCCTCGAAATGCACTGTGGGCATCTATCATAGATGCCTATAATGTCACACCCCGGGAGTATATTTACCCGTCAAAAAATGGACAACACCTCCCCTGTAAGGGTTGACATATTCCTGGTACATAATCACAAAACAAATAAATAAATATACTCCACTCGGGTATTCACATCTACGCAGTGTAATAGAAAATAAAAATACCCTATCCGGGTATGCACAACCACGCAGTGTATAAAATGATATAACTAAAAACACGACCAGAAAACCAAAACATACAATTGCGAGTCGACTCGGTTTATGACGCCAAGAACATGATCAGAAACAAATCCGAAATCCAGATACAAATTTATTAAATATAATACATGAGTATTAACCAAACGCGGAAGTTAAAAAAAAACCATCATAAAGTGAGAATACATCTAAAACTCGATGTGAGAGGGATGACGCAGGCAGCATCCTCCAAGCGACCCATCATAATCCTACTAACAAGGAAACAACAATAGAAACAGGAGTGATGAGTACAAAGGAATACTCAGCGGGTATAAGACAGATAGTGCATGATAATAACAACAGTAGGGGGTCAAGGGAAACTTACTGTCTCACGGGAAGTACTCTATTATATATATATATGATCATGTACCGTACATAAAAATAACTTAGCAGAGGTATAGTCTGATCATTCCTATACAACATAACGATACAAGTCTATCATTCTAACACAATCATGTATTAGATATAAGACCTAATTCCAACACATGGGTAATATCTCAGACATAGGTAAGTCAATTATATATATATATATATATATAAAAGTTCATCAAAATACATAATTAGTACATGCAAAGTGCAACAGAAATCAAATGCATATGGAACACACATCAAATGCATATGCAAAGCATGGTTATTTCGGCATACCTCTCCAGCTACCACGACATCTGTGTGGCCGAGAGGAGCGGGACGGTGACACTGATCGTATTCTAGCTACCACTACTCTGAGTGGTCGAGTGGTCAGGATGTAGGGTAGCTATCTAGCTATAATAAGAGGTCTGTCTGCACGATGTTCCAACTATCACTACCTAAGTGGCTGAGCGGCACGATAAGACAAACTGCTCCACTCCAGCTACCATTACCTAAGTGGTCGAGTCGACAGGAATATGACCGACGACTGTATATTTTTCTTATGCTATTTTTCTTTCTCCACTTGTTTCCTTTACTTCTCAAGTACAACTGCATTTGATGCTCCTCGATCTTCTTGTGGTCTCTTGAGTTTTTCATAGTACCATTTTGCGATCTTACATTAACCTTGAGTCACCGGGTACTCATGATATTGACCAAGTTATATCGTTCTCCATGGCACACTTAGATGCACAAATCAAAAACAAGGGAAAGTCCTAACCTAAACTCTTTGCCTAAATATCAAAACCCATGATTTCATCAAATCATTTAGGGACTGAAAGTTTCAACATCTTTCTCATGGAACCTGTAGAAAGAGCAACATTAATAAACATAGGTTGCTGTAAAAAAAAAAAAAGAAGCAATTCAACTAATCATCAGTTGTTGCCAAAAAAGAACCCTCTAAACTTTTTAAAAAACAATTTGTTAAAAAAGGATTGCATCTACAAAAAATATAGTTTCTGCAATATCAAACAAAACGAAAGCAGGAAGCATTTTCACCAATAATTGCACTGCAAACACACTTTATGACCAGCCAATGGACTGATTGCTAGCTGTTTGAGACCCATCATTTTCGAATGCTATTTGGATGAGGACCATAGTAATTGGCCGATGACTTGAAGGGAGACTCCATCGACGTCGCATGCTGAAAAACCCGCGACTGTTGGAGGATGTAGAGGAACTCTGCCGATGCTGACGCCGCACACTGCCGCACTCTACCACGTCGCACATCAACTATAGGACACCACTCGACGATTGGAGAGGACGTGGCTCAGTACAGGATTTGAGAAAGGGTGGGGATTGACTAAGGGGGAGAAAGGGAGTCAGGAGAAAGCCGGGGATAATGTTGGGGATAGATATATATAAATGGAGACAGACGGGATAATGTTGGGGATAGATAGATATATATAAATGGAGTTTGTTTTTGAAATTAGGTTTTTAGTTTTTATGATCTAATTAATTTTGAGGAGTCCTCACGAGATGGACTGATTATTAGTGCATGGGACGTTATCATCATGAGATTCGAAAATCAAATCCTGGTTAGTAGTAAGATTTTTGTCTTCCTCCATGTATTGAATAATGTCCGGATTAGTAAATTAACTCCCGTAATTTATCTCTTTCGTATTATCTTGGGATGAACTAACGAGAATGTTGGAAACAAACGTGTTATCTTTTATCACAATTAATTTGGAGGATATATATATATATATATATATGACTTTTTTTTATTACATGAGGAGATGTTTCACGTCATTTCGTTCTCAATCCTTTCCCTCCTATTGCTTTTTGTCCAATTTGGTGGAAGTAGATTTCAGCTCCAAAATCACTCACTCATTGATGTTCTTTTTTCATCCCACCGCCCAGAATTTCAATCAAATAAACAACAACAACAACAACAACAAAAAAACTTTCTACAGAGATAATTCTTCTCAATTTTGCTTCTTCACGCTTGCAAGTAAACAAGGCAATCTTAATCTTAATTTCTCTTCGTCTCTAAACCTTTTCATTCTAATACCATTGCAAGATGACTTCTTATAGTACTAGTTATCAAGTCAAACACCAAATTATGTAGTATTTGAACACATTAACCCCTTTAACGGTGCACGGTAAGAAATTTGATAGGTTAATTAAGTATCATGATTCAATTCTTAATTATGTTGTATTGTAAAATATTTTCCTTTTATAAAATGAAAAATGTAAGATGTTAACTGCGGGGGCAAGGAGCCACACGTGTTTCTAAAAAAGAAAATTGCATCACATTTAAAAATTTATAAAGAGCATAATTATATATGATGTGAACTAAGACACCTTAACCTCCTAGAAACTCTATCCGATTGCGTCATCCAAACCGTTATCAGAAATATTAGAGGCTCGAGTCATAGTTAAGGATCTATGTTGTTCAAAGTTTACCTTTAAAATTAAGTCCTTTGATGAATTTCAAATTATGGTGTGTTATTTAATAAATATTAAAAAAAATGAAGAATTTCGACGAAAATTTTCTATTGACTATCAGGATAAATCGAAAAGTGCTTCCGGCAAGCGACCCAAAAATCTAGTATCTCATGATTACGCACTCCATTTTAAAAAAAATCTATAAATATACTATAATTAAATATTAAACTATAAATATTTGAATGATAATTTAATATTCTTTCACTGGATCATAGCTAAGGTTAAAAAAAAAAACAGCCATTTAAATCTGATGGAACCGTTTTATTAAAAAATGGATTGGGTTCAGTTTTGGGAATCGAATTACTAATAGGCCCCTAGGTGGAATATGCAAAACTGAAAGGTGCCGTTAATAAAAATAGTTTAAAAAATTTAGTCAAAATAGAAGTTCCCTGCATTTTTCCAGTATTAAAAGGAAGCGATCGGACAGTTGGTTTCCTGCCTTCTTCCCTTCCCTTCCTCTTTCTTCGTCGCCGGCAAAAGGTGAGTATGCTAACGAGGCCACGACTCCCAGAGAGATACGTATAGAGAGAGAGAGAGAGAGCTCGGGAAGATTGGTGTATCGCGAGAGATGGCGCCTAAGAGCGCGCTGCTGCCGGTGTCGAATCCTCCGCCGCAGTCCGTGAATGGCGCCGACGGAAGCACTCCCATTTTCCTGGGATCTTCCATGGGTAGGAGAGGTGCCTTTGCGGCACTCTCCTACATGGTCTGCGCAGGTCTTTGTCTCCTCCATAACTGTTCGATCCTCGATTCCTTTGTCCTCTCCTGATGATTCCTTCTTATTCTTGATACATGAAGAAGGCTTTCGATACTTGGATTTCATTTCTTCTTTAATGTATTGATTTTCGTTTCTCTTTGCTATTTTTCACCATGCAGCAAAATTGGAAATTGTGCCAGAGTTTAAACTCGTTTTCTTATTGTTCGTGTTTCAGATATTCTTGCTATGTTTAATTTATTTCTGGGAACAGGTTGAACCACAATTACACTATTTACAGATGATGAAAATATTACGAGTATTTAATAGTATTTTTTTTTTCACTGGATTTTATCAGCCAATCACATGATATATTGGTAGTAGTACATGTCATAAGAAATGACAAAATCAAGCCAAAACTTTTAAAAAAAAATAGTTTATTGTTTAATCTTGACGAGTATATTTTTCTTACTATTCTATATGACTATATATTTTGATATACCATTGTTTGTCACTTTTGTGATAATTGTCTCATCTATATATGTCTCTTTTTTGTTTACTTTTTTTTCAGTTCTACTGGTTTTGTTCAATAAAGCAGCTCTATCTTCATATAGCTTCCCTTGTGCTAATGTTATTACTCTATGCCAGGTATGTCATTAGTTCTGTAATTTTCACCTCGAACAAGATTTGTTGAACACTTGCACTAACATAGCTTGATTGCATGATCTATTATATCTAATGATTGCATGATAAGGAGAGGAATAAATGAATCAGTTAGGGTCTACCTTCTTGAGTGGAGGAATAGGGGAAAGAAAGGAACAATGATGAGAAATGGAGGGGAAGAAAGGGAGAGGAAAAGAATCTTCTTCGTTTTGTCTGTCTTTAAAAGAGAAAGAAGGGACAATGAGAAAAAAAATAAATTCAAATAGCTCTTTGATTCGTCATTGCTTCGTATAACGCTTTCATCTCAACCTTCTCCCATGACACCTATTTCTCATGTTAATTGACTACTACACAACAACCATCGCGTGTTTGACTACATGCATGCGCTCCATTGCAAGACTCACTACGAGAAAAAAGTAATTTTGTGGCAAAATATTTTATCGCAAAATCAAATGTTTTCGTCGCTAACCTTAAATAGTGGCGATAAATATTCATAGTTGGCATCGTCACTATAAGTTTGTCGTAAATCATATTTAGCGACGATAGTTAATATTTCATCGCTAAGATTACCGACATACCATAAAACATCGCTAAGATGACCATAATCGTCGGTAAAAATGTCTCAGTTAGCGACAAATTTTGTTAAACCCGTCGCTAACTAGGTGGCATGTTAGCGGCGAAATGGTAAATATTTCGTCGCTAACATTTTCCATGATTAGTGACGAATTTGTGGAAAATCGTCGCTAACAATTTCCCTCCATTAGTGACAAATTTTCACAAATTCGTTGCTAAAAATTTCCCTCGGTTAGCGAGAATTTCCACAAATTCGTCGCTAACAATTTCAGAAAAAATCGATATGGTTCGATACGAAAAGGGGATTAGCGCCTCTTGAACAGTCACGACAGATCTGTATGGTTAAAACAAAGGATAATTCACCAAGATCTTTCATTTCAAAAATACCAGATAGAAATGACTTGGTTTCATGTAGCAAACCCTTATTATTGCTCGCAAGTAATATATCGTCCACGTACAGAACAAGTATAGCAAACTTGCTCCTACTGAACTTGACATATATGCACTAATCAACAGGGTTCTCCTTAAAATCATACGAGGTAACTATTTGATCAAATTTTTGGTACCATTGACGGGACACCTATTTCAAATCATAAATGGACTTTCTTAATCTACATACTAGGTGCTTTGAGTTCTCAGACTTAAAGTTCTCTGATTACACTATATATATAGACTCCTCAATGTCTCCATTGAGGAATATAGTCTTTACGTCCATTTGATGTAGCTTCAAATCAAAATTAGCTACAAGACCATGATTACCATAAGGGAGTCTTTTGTCAACACAGGTGAGAAAGTCTCCTTGTAATCAATGTCTTCATTCTAAGTGAATCCCTAATTAGCAACAAGACAAGACTTATACTTTTCGATATTGCCCCTTGAATCCCGCTTGATTTTAAATATCCATTTACAACCAATAGGTTTTGAACCTTAAAGCAATTCGACTAGTTCCCAAACGTCATTATCTGTCATAGATTTCAACTCTTCTTTTATGACGTTAATATACCTTTCAGGGTTAGAATATTATTTGATCACTTGGAAAGATGCATAATCACTTTCCAACTCTATGTCAAAACCATGCTCTTAGAGATAAACATAATCACGAGAATTTATGGTTCTCTGTTCCCTTGTGGATTGCCTTAATGACACTTGTGGTTGAGGAGGTTGAGGTATCTGCTCAGTAATCTGAGGCAGTATTTCAATCTCAGTGGAAGGTTCCTCCAATCACATTGGAAATGATATGAGAATATTTTGGTTTACTACTTCCACTGGCAATATCCATAATGGATGGTATGGTAATCATACCTGTACTAATTGCACTAGTAGTGACCATAGGAGGATTGCTAATATTTTCCTTAAAAGATACTTCCCTAACCTTGGTGCTCCCACTGTCCTCAATGAATTTGACATTTCTCATTTCAAAAAAGAATTTGTTAGAGGATTCATAAAATTTATACGCCCTAGACTTCTCAGAGTAACTCACAAAATTACAGCTAACTATCCTTGAGTCCAATTTTTTTCATTAGGCTTATATGGCCTAGCCTTAACTGTATAACCCCAGACGTGTAAATATCTAATGCTAGGATTCCTACCCGTCCACATCTCGAATGAGGTTTTAGTTACTGTCTTACTATGTACTATGTTAAGTAGGTAAACTATAGTCTTAAGTACTTCACCCCACAAAAATTCAGGTAAAGAAGTAAAAGTCATCATACTTCTTACCATATTTTTTAGGATACTATTGCATTGCTCAGCTATACCATTCTGACTGAGAGTACCAAGCATGATATACTAAGGTACAAAACCACACTCAGCAAGGTATTTCGCAAAAAGTCTTGCACGTTGTTTATCTGATTCATCATACCGACCGTAATATTTACCTCCACGATCGGATTTGACATCCTTAATTTTCTTACCTAGTTGATTCTCAACTTCTGCTTTAAAATTTGTGAACATATTCAGAGATTGTGACTTCTCATGAATAAGGTACAGATAACCGAATCTGGAGTAATCGTCTATGAAGATAATAAAATATGTGTGTTCATTCCAAGATATCTTAGGGAATAATTCACAAATATCTGTATGTATTAGTTTTAAAACACCACTACATCGGCTAGTCCCTTTATTTCTTATGTTAGTTGTCTTCCCCTTAACACACCCTATGCAGACATCAAAGTCTGTCATGTCAAGGGAATCGATAATTTCATATGACATTAACTTTTCTAAGCGTTGTTTGGATATATATCTTAAACACCTATGCCACAACATGGATGAATTCTCGTCAGTCAATTTATATTTCATACCTATACTATACATAATCATGTTGTCAACCGTAGGAGTTATGGTGTTTAATTTATAAAGTTTATCAATTAAGGAACCATTGTCAACCAACATTGAATTAATGAAAATACTGAAAATTTCATTTCCATATGAACAAGAATAACCTGATTTGTCCAAACAAGAAATTGAAATTAAATTTCATCTAAAAGACGATACAATAAATGTATTTTCTAAATTCAAATAGACATTAGTTCCTAATTAAAACCTAAAAACACCAATAGACTCGACTATAGCCTTCTTTCCATTTCCTGTATAGATATATCTTTCCAGTTCCAAATGAACAAGAATAACCTGATTTGTTCAAACAAGAAATTAAAATTAAATTTCATCTAAAAGATGATACAATAAATGTATTTTCTAAATCCAAATAGACATTAGTTCCTAAATAAAGCCTAAAAGCACCAATAGACTCGACTGTAGCCTTTGTTCCATTTTCTGTATAGATGTATCTTTCATCATCAAAAGAAAGTCGGCTCCTGAGACAACCCTGTATAGTGATACTTATGTGAGTAGTAGCACCGGTATTTATCCACCAAGTGTCAATGGATACAATTACTAAATTGACTTCTGAACTAATAAAGTTGAGAAGTTTACGTTTCTTTACACGCCAGTTGGTGTATTTAGGGCAGTCTGTCTTCATATGACATTTCTTCTTGTAGAAGAAATAAGTGGACTTTTTATCCTACTTCTTATGCTCCTTATGAACAATTCCCCTAGAATCTGCAATTTGCTTTCCCTTCCTTTGTTATTGATTCTTTTTTGTTTCTTGCTCGCACTTTGAGAACCAGATGCTAAGTGAGCACTCTCAGATTACTCAATCTTTAGTCTCCCTTCTGTAGGATCGGAGGCACGTGAGAGGGGGGGTGAATCACGTGTTTTTAAAACTTAAGTACGATTTTAAAACGGTTTTC
>JBBUKS010498399.1:0-14545 GCA_038050645.1 Hedychium gardnerianum
ACGTGGTGCGCCACAGAACACTTTAGGGTCCGGTCTTGTCCCTGTCCCCCTTAAATGGGCTTAATGGGCTTTGGACCCTGCGGTATAGGGCCTTAGTAACTTGGGCTTTACTCAATTCGAGGTGTCCCGGGCAGAGACCTGTGGGGTCCCGGTTGGAGTTAGTATCCCGGGCGGAGACCTGTTGGGTCCCGGTTGGAGTTAGTATCCCGGGGGGAGACCTGTTGGGTCCCAGTTGGAGTTAGTATCCCGGGCGGAGACCTGTTGGGTCCCGGTTGGAGTTAGTATCCCGGGCGGAGACCTGTTGGGTCCCGGTTGGAGGTAGTATCCCGGGGGGAGACCTGTTGCTGGGCCCGCTGGGCCCCGGTCTCGAGCCCGCCTGCTCAGGCTGGGCTTCGGCCTGGGGTGCTCCCTCCCCTGCTTACCTTGATTCCGCATCAGCGACGAAAAAAGTTTGTCGCTAAAATTCGTCACTAAATTCCTTTTTTTTTGTAGTGGATGGGTGGTGGTTGTGCTCATGTGAATACCATAGAGGCGCCATCGTGTTGATTGCGCTAAGTTCGACTTGACTCTCCAAATTTGCAAAGGTATTACGCATTTAAAGTTAACTTTCTACCTCAAACGTTTAATTAAAATTCGCATAGATATCTGATGGATTTATCTTTCACTGTATTTTTTTTGTTTAATTCTACTATATATGCCAACAAATGGCTTCACGGGGCAATAAGGCAATGACAGAACGTTTTCTCAATTTTTTAGACATTTAAGGACCAAGTCCCGGCCTCGATAAATTATCAAATAATTTTTTTGTAATGGACAATTGATTTATCAAAAAACTCTAGGTTGATAGATCGCCCATTACGAATATTTTTCCATTTACTTAATAGCTAATGAAAAAATTTCGTGAGTTTAAATTAGTCATCTTCAGATTAATCAGCGTAAAAAACAAGCACATGATCCTGCGCCGGCGAAGAACAAAAGAAGGACGTTGCTGTAATGAACCCTCTTATCCATTTGCCTTTGTGAAAAAGGAGAAGGACACTTTGCCACTTTAGATGCATCTGTTCTAAAATATCAAAAGCAGGGATGGGATTCCAGGAAATTCGGCTCCACACATACACACACACACAAAAAAAAACACTCTTTTCTTTATTGTCTTACATTTTTCAATTTTTTTGCAGCTCCATTCAAATCCCAAATAAGAGGATGAGGACGAGCCAATTTTCTTTGTTTTTTTTGTTTTTTTTTTCCCAAAGGTGAATATTTAATGAATCCAGAAAAGCATTAAACCATTAAACCTCTGTCCCTCTTGCGCTTCCCTCCACCCGTTTGAGTGGATGTTGTTATCCATCGCCATCCATCTCCTTAAATGAGTTGGCTCGCCATGGGGAAGAACATAAAAGCAGAGCTAAGTCAACCAGGTTTAATCTAAAGACGGCGAATTCACGGAGAGAATACGAAGCCATGCATCCGCGTTGAAACTTCAAAGCGAAATAGAAAAGAAAAGAAAAAAAAAGTTTCATTCTTTATGCCCGGTTTATTCGGAAGCGCGGATGATATATATAGTATCCGAGGACAAATTTTAAATTTCTCCTCGGATCAAATTTGATATGTTTTTTTATCCGCTCAAAATTGGACGGAAATTAAATTGAGTTTCATCCCTCCTTCTCTTTTCACTGCTTCCTAATTACTCGACAATCAATAGTGAGATCGCAAGGGTCGTGGATCGGGCTAGCTAGATTAGTCCCTGTGATTTATCTCCTTTGTGTTGATTCTAGGACGGACTGACGGAAGCACTGGAAGCGAGCGTTTCGCCTTTTGCCGCCACCGCAAGAGTCGTGGATGAACTAATCGATAAAATATGAGTTAATTCGATTTTCGACCTAATTAAATTCAACAATTATATATTTTTAATTTTTTATTCAATTAATTCAGAATTAGAGATGTAATATTTCCTAATTTAGAAATTTAAAGTCCAATTTACTTATTCAGTTTATTCAATTTAATTGATATTTTTTAAAAAAATCTGAAATAATTGAATTGAACTTTTAACGAAGATGTTGCGATCGTCGTTGCATCCTTCTCACAAGTAAAACACGATCTCGTAGCGGAAGAGAAGATGTCGCGATTGTCATCGCTGTATTCTTTTCCTTTTTCTTATGCTAATTTGCTTTTTATTCTTCGTCTTTTCTCTTTCTCCTTCTCAATGGATATATTTCTGCAATAAAATTCTTTTCCTTTTTGATCCGTAACTCCGAATAAACACAGCATTAGTGTAACTGTGAGACTGATCTCACCTTTGTCATCAGAGTTGACCTGATATTTAGGAGAAAATGAAATATCCTGATTACTCGTGTTAATGGAGGTACTACGTAAAAGCCGATGATTCCCCATCACCTTCTCGCTAGTGCAGTACAAAGGGACAGCAAGGACCCACTCCTGTTCTTGCTAGAATTTTGCTAAATCTAAATCAAAATCTAATCTTGAGCTGTTGGATTTACTGAGCAATTTTATTGCGTGCTTTGATAAATTTACGTCTTTTTTTTGTTATCGGGAAGATCGCAAAAGTCATGGATGAGGGCAGTTTTGTCTCGACGAGCGAGAGATTTGGACGATGGATGGGCATCGAACGGCGGAAAGGAAGAGGAGGCATCTCGTAGTTTTACTGCAAAGGAGGGTCGAAAGTTTACCCTCGCTTTAATTCATTCACAATGATGAAAGAGAGAGAAGATAAACAAAGCTTGCAATATTGTAGGTGTACGATAGGACAGCTCCCTGTAAACTCCTCCATGTTCTTCTCTCTCTCTCTCTCTTCCTTTCTCTCTCTTCTCTTTGTGATGTTGCTGTTGCAGGCCTGCTTTTGGTGGAGAACCTGATGCCTGGGATGAGGATGAGTTGAGTGGGTGCTGGTTTCTTCTTATCTTCTATTTCTTCCAGAGATCCACCGAGAAGAGAAGGGAAAAAAGAAGCTGTTTTCCTCCTCCTCGTCTTCTTCTTCTTCTCCTTCTCTGCCTCCTCTTCCTCTTCCTTGCTAGTTGTGGCATAGCAAGCTGCCTCCTTTCCATCTCAAACTCGCTCGATCTGTCTGGTTCTTTAGGATCCATGAGAAAAGGTGAGTTTTTTTTTTTTTTTTTGTACTTTTTGGGGGATCTTCCTCTTCTGTTCGCGTCGTCTTGATGAACTTGTCGTAGATTTATTTCTTCAAAGTCTCCTGATTACTGTCTAATTTTCCCTGGTTGTGATTTGGGATTCACTCGCTGGGTCTCAATCAACCCGCAACAGAATCTGGAAATAGTATTTTTTTTTTCTTCCTTTTTTTTCCCAAGGTCATGATTTAGGCCAAGTGTTCTATAGAGCTTCCATGAACTCCGCTGGGAGCCTCACACCTGTATGGTTTTTCTCTCCCGGAGAAGAAATCCACCATGGATTTTTTTTTTCTTCCTTCTTCTAATCTTCTTCTTATCATTTCATGTGATGGCTTTGCAACAAATTTCTGTTTGTTTCCCACCTCACCCTTTTTGTTCTTTTGCTGATCTTCCTAGTAATCCAGAAGAGTTAACTTTTGCGAACAGCTTTTCTGAGCAAGCTTCTGTTCCCCTCTTTGCTCACATAAAATGATAGTTTCTTGAGAGGGTGATTGACATATACGATCACCTGGAAGACCAAAGTTCCTAATTAATTCAGTGTTAGCTCTACATGAAATAATGCTACGGAAGAACAGTCGATCTTATTGTTGTTTATTTTTGGCTTGATTTTGTTCCGTATCGTGTCACAGGGATCAAATCAAGTAAAGAGAGGAAAAAGTTGGCCCTTCTTGCCTGATTGGAAGCTTTTTTCTTCTTCCTTTTTTATGTCCTTGGTTATGCTGGAGGAGGCCAATCATCAGAGAAGGCCCTGTAGCAGCAAAGCTCTTGGGCTCGTAGGGTTTGAGGATTCAGGGAGCGACGCTGAAGAGGGCTTCTGCAGATGTTATCATCCATCGAAACCCCTCCAGATCCTTCATGTTCCTCAGATCTCGCAGCACTGAAATCTCATGAGAAGGCTCCTGAAACGATTGCCTTCGAAGAGGCAGAAGAAAGAGTAGTAGACCTTGAAGAAAATCCAACCTCTAAATTTTCCATTAGGTGTGCAGTTTTTGTTTCATTGTTCTTGTGTAAATTACTATGTTCCTCCTTGTAGAACCACCAAATATAGTAGGATTTCTTCATGTTCCACTGGATGATGATGATGGAGCTCATGATCTTATTTCAGGAATTATGTTCTTGGATCGCGGCGGCCTAGCTGCATCGAGACTAGTTGGCCTTTTTCGCAGCAGTTCCTTCAAATTTGCATGAAGCATGGTGTCAAGAATCTACTTCCACCTTTTGAACCTCCTGATCTGGTGAGATCCCAGTGCTTGAGAAAGTCAGAAGTTGATCCTCTTGAGCCTAGAAATGCTGGTGCCATCAGCTGGAAGACTTCAGATATCAGATTAGAATCGCCTTTACTTTTAAAGGAATTCGATTCAAACTCTTCTGATCCAGCTATAGATTCGACGTCTGAGGCTGAAAAATCTCCACTGGATGAAGGAACAAATTCAGATGAACTGATTCAACATGATCATGATGCTGAACTCATTTGTTCAGTAGCCGATAGCACTGAAGCATCTCCGGATTTTACTTCAGTTGTGCCTAGACAGAAGTTGGAGAAGCTTCAGAAGCCACTCGAAAAGAAGTGCAGATTGAAAGTCAAACTGGGTGTTATCTCGGAGATTGATAAGGAAGGCAACACACTAGATAATTCGGGTTCCGTTTCAGATCCTATGGCTTCGAAGATTTGCCCAGTTTGTAAGGCATTTTCTTCCAGTTCGAACACTACTTTGAATGCGCACATCGACCAGTGTCTCTCCATGGACTCAAATGTGAAGGGTATTTTGGGCGAGGTCCCAAAGATTAAAGCTAAACAAAGGAAGAAGAGATTGATGATCGAGATTTACATGACAGCTCCTCGTGCCACTCTTGAAGACCTTGATAGGAGAAATGGTACCAATTGGGCTGTGGAGCTCGCTTTGCTGGCAACACCGACTAGTGGGGTTGCTAATGAGTCCAAGAGACCCAAGATGTCTGCAACTGAATGTCTAAAGGATGGACATGACAGTGCTGTTTATGTTGACTCAAAAGGTATGAAACTTGGGATTTTGTCGAAGTTTAATGAACCAGCACCGGACGACCTCAATATGAGGAAGAATGCAATTGCAGAACCAGGAAATTGTATTTTGCAAAGAAAGAAGAAGGATTTAGCACTAAAGCACTTGAAGGATACTAAAATGAAGGCACAAAAAAGGAAACTGTTATTCAAACAGTCTAAAAATCAGGTACTTTTATTGTGCTTCATATGATAACTTGTGATTTCACTTGAGAATTTTTACTGTTCAATTCGCCATCATCGAAATAATGTTATGCAAATTTCAATAGGCAAAATCTTTAAGAATTTCATATTCTGTGTGAAATAGAAAGTCCCTTAAGATACAAAGGTGGATTATCCATGAATACAAGAGCTTCTAACCATTTGATTCAAACAAGTTTATCATCCAGCTGATAATGAGCCTACATTTGGACAAAGCGAAAGGATAAATAGCGAATAGAAGATGAAAGAAAGATGGAAGAAAAGGAAGCTACATGAAACAATAATGCGAATAAAACACAACTTGGACCTTAAGAATACTTTTGATATCGGAGCAAATTTTTTGAAGCAAATACAAATTCAAGAGGGACTCATGTTAAGAAAAATCGCTTCATATATCAAGGAAGTATTGCTTCAATTCATGCATTGAAGAGATGAAAGGAAAATAAATGAACCAACACCCAATAATAAAGTGGTGGAAATGAGAAATACCACACATTCGATAGCCTTAATGTCCATCGGTTTTCATATCACTGTGCTACAACTTGTAGAATACATAGGATCCTCAATAGGTAAATTCAGTCATTGAACCTTGAATTTATTAAAGAATTGTACAATGTTATTTTACATAAAATCTATAACTGTTGAAGACCTATAAGACGATCATGAACCTCCCCAATTCCTCAAATGTAGTGGAATGGAAAAACTTCTAAATAAGGGTATACTCCCCTTCAAATATAATCCAATATACTATTTCATGATTGTATGACTGTTATTTTTAGCTTCAGAACTTTAATCACAGTTTATATATATATATATATATAATGTCAACAGTACCTGAGTTCTAGTTTTATCTCTCCATTTTGGCTCTTTCGATTCTCCACTATTGTTTTAATAACCGAGGACCACTTTGTTCTATTCTAGCAACTTGCCTTTGTCCTATGATTATGATCTATGATTGTTACTTATTCAGTTTATTTATGGAAAAACTATCTGTGATTTTCATGATTGTCATTATATAACATGAATTCGGTTATGTTGTTCTCAGTTTGCAGCCACATTTGATGATAATGATCAATCTGCTGTCCATCAGCAAGATCATGTTCAGCCATCTGCATTGCATGCTGAGAAACAAGTTGAGAGCACTGCTCCTGCAACTTCGAAACATTGGGTGTGCTCTATACAATCAGATATCCCAATAAATCTTCCTAAAAGCAGAAGTGAGAGCATGGACAACACAACACTAGTACTTAGGAGCATTTTGGCGGATAATTACCAATGGAATTCTTCAGCTGTTGGTAGTGAAGCCAATAAATTCTCTAGGTCATCAGAAGTATTGACTGGTTCTCCGAAAATGAAGAGAGTTGATTGCTTGTATAATGACAATCGCCTCACAAATGATATGAAAGGGAAGTCTTCAGAAATACCTATTTCCAATCACAAATGGTCTTCGAGAGGTGCTTGTTCAACTATTGGTCTCCTCAAATCGTCAAAGCCATCTGATAAGTTCCTATCTAGTGGGAAAAAACCAGTGGCGAAGTGTTTGAATATGTTACAGTCTCCGTTGGAGGAAGAAGCTATTTTCACTTCAAAAAAGGAAATCCTAGTTAAGAGACCATATTTCCATTTGGAAGGAAGTAAAGGCGAGTCAAATGAGAAGGCACTCAAGACCTTTAAGTTCCGTAAGCACAGATCGGCTTTGAGAACTTGCAAGAGAGGACCACCATATTTACTACCTATTGATGGAGTGCATGGAACTACCAACAATTTGATTGTGAGAAGAAATAGGGCAGTACACAATCATGAATTTGGTTCGCTGAATAATTTTACTAGTTCTGAATCAAAAATCATGAACCATGAGTTTCCAATCCGAGGCAATATCACAGAGTCTGAGAGAGCGGGATTATCAAAGACAGTTGAAGAGCAAGAACACAACAATTTGATACACCCTGCAATACCTCAGTGCGACAATACTCAAGTTGAAGACTCAGATGCTCTAGTAGAAGATCAGAGTCACGGAGCGGCAGGAGAAGCCGGTGGTGATCATGTTTCCAATGATTTTGTCAACTCAGATAAACTGGAAATTAGTTTCAGAAACAAATCATGTTCTTCTCGACGTGCAGTTGGCAAAGTCCATGTAGAGAACTCTGAGAAAAGATCTGTCCAGCAAGAATTCATTTGCAATGATGTATCCTGCGAAGATGTTGAGTATGAAGATATTCAAATGGAAATCGATACGGTAGACAAAGATGTAGAAGTCCCTTGTGCAGTTCTTCTAAAAAAATATCAGGCTGAAACCACATCTGCTCAAGATTCTATCGGTTGTCTAACTAGTCACGGGGATATGGAGCTTAAGGTGCCCTCTAAGAGCCCATCAATGACTTCATTAATATCAGCAGAAAATCACCATAGGCATTGGCACCGGGATACTGGACAATCTGGATCACCAACTTCTGCAGGATCTTATGTCTCCTTACTGCCTTCTGAAGGCTCCAGATCGAAAGATCCAGAACCTGAACTCTCAATGAGGAGTTTTGCATCTCAGACTGGACTCACTGAGAATACTGAACAAAGAAACTTCAATAGTAGAGAACACAGGAAGGACGATCTAGCAGAAAAAGCACCTAAGAAGTGCTTGAATGAGAAGCCATTTTGCTGTTCATGCAGGGAGAGCATTTCGAAAGATTTACAGTTACCAAGCCATAATGAAACTTCCAGGACCACTAAGGAAAATCGAGTTTCAAACTTGTTTATTGGGCCAAGAATATCTTCCTCCTTTAAAACATATCAGAGTCCCAGGAGGAATAGTATATCCAAATCATCACAGCAGTCCAATTACAACAATTCGATTGATTTTTCTGGAAGTTATGGATCGTACACTGATTTAGGTTCTCCATCACCTCAGTCACTGAACCAATCCAGTTCTAACCCGGTACTTCGGTTGATGGGTAAAAACCTAACGGTTGTAAACAACGAACCGCTTATGTATCCTCAAACTATTGCTTCAGACCATACACCGTATGTGAATTCTGTTTCCACTGGATTTGCTTCCATCAACCACCTCATGCAACAGGATAGTTCATATCACTGCCATCAACCTATGGTTGGCTCGCAAGCCATTCATCATGCTTTATTAACCGGTGACCCCGCTGTGTTTCCACATTTACCTACCATTGCAATGGGCAGCACTGCCAGGGCTCCTCTTCATCCTGCTTGGACAATAAAACCAGATCAACACACGCAGCAGACACCATTCCAAAGACATGGCTCTTGCTCTCCTTATGCGATGACTGAGGTGATTGTCATTGATGACCGATGTTCACAGCACGAGAATGAACTCAAAGGCTCCCTAAAGAATACCACAAACACTTCATTGCTTGGTGCGTATGGGCCGAGTGCTTTAGCTCCAAGACCCTTTGCTTGCTTTCCATTGGAAAGCCAGAATAGGAATGTCTCAGGCAGACCATCAGCTTTATTTGCTAATTTTCAACCAGTGACAAATGCTAGTTTTATGAATCAAAGGTTCAACACACAAAGCCAGGGTGCTCTTATTCCATATCCAAATTTCCAGGCACCTGCACCAAGTCGGATGGGTCCATCGTTCTATTATCCTCCAATTTTGCGGTGATCTTGATAGTGCAAAGAGGCAGATAACAGAAACCTGTCATCGAGGATCAGGTATCTGCTCTTATTCATTACCAGATCACGTTACTGAAAGTTGACACTGGAAGTTGCACAGATGACTGCCTAGCATCCAAGAATAAGAACCCCGTTCCATATGCTGGTTTTCTTAACAATACTGGATTATCTATTGTACTGAAAGGGATGTTTCCGACAAAGATCTTAATTTTCGAGTTTTGGTAGGCATAGCATGATGCTCTGAAAGTATCCTTTCTGAGGTAAAGCTTTTTTACTTTCTCAAAAGTTGTAAGGTTTAGCTTTGCTCAAGAAATATGTATATTTTCCATAATCCACGCACCTAATTACAAGTTCTAAATGGCTATAATACACCCGACAGTCTCCTTTGCTTTGCTTACTTTCTATCCTTGTTATTTTAGAGAACTACTGAAAAGATCTGTGTTTAGTGTTCAGCAGATAAAATCTAAAAGAACACAGTCAAGTAGAAAGAAATCAGCCATAATTTTTTTTAAAATTATTTTATTGATATTTATGCATTTAAAGGTGTCTTTTAGTCATTTCTTGCTCTAAACTGCTCTTTAAGATCTAGACTTGATCCTCCATATGGAGATAGCATGCGATATGGATTCTCTTTCGACTGGCTGAATTCATTCCTGAGATCGATAAGCAATCTTCTTATTGATCTCTCAACAGAAAGTAAAATTCTAAACAAAATGAGTAAATTGCTAGATATAGTTTAGACCTTAGAGAAGATAGGGCAGGAAGAGAGTCATGTTTAGTTAAGTTGAATTAGTAGAAGTCTAGTCGAAGCAGGTGAAATGTCATGTTTAGTTCCGTTGAATGTAAGTGTTTGGTCGAAGTAGGTTGCATGGGTGCAACATTGACTATGGTGGCTAGGCTTGAGGTGAAGTTAGGTTGCATGTAGAGTGGCACTAGGAGAGTCATCCGCGACCTAGCCGAGATGGAAATGAATCGTGTCATCGCGTGCTTGGCCAGTACTGTGGGTCCATACTCAATTGAGGGGCTGTGACCCACATGCTTATCCTAACACAAGCATGAATCAGGATAGGCCGAGCACAACACAAACCTAGGTCAAGCATGACCCATGTGCCAAGTCTAGCGCAACATTTTAATATACAATATTAAATATTTTACTGATAATAAAAGTAGCATATTTATTCTATTTATTAGATTTTAAAGTAATTTTATCATCAACTAAATTCAATAAATACAAATATTTATTCTATTAGATTCTCGTCCCTTATTCTTAACAAAAATAAAAAGGATGTTCTAAATTAAAAATAAATAAATGAACATTCCTTTTTTCAAAAAAGAAATTAAAAAAACGTGTCATCAATTATTTTATCTCAAAAATATCCCTTATCCCAGTATTGTTATAGCAGTTATAAGCTATCGAGTAATTGTTATAATATTATTTTTTATTTTCATCACTATTATGTAGTTGCTACATGTAAAAATTATTATATTATTGTTGTAATGTGTAACACCTAATATAATACTGGTACAGTGGTGTAGTAATTACTTAGTAGGTTTTATAATTGTTTTAAATTAATTTTGATGAAGTTTAAATAATTTTGACTAAGTTAATAAAAAATATTTTAATATAATGATATTCAGAATTTAGAATTTAATATTTAAAGTTTTAGAGTTTAGGATTTAGTAGTTATCATTAGGTTTTATAATGTATAGCAACTAATTTTATAATATGAAAAAAAAATCTATTTTACTTTAATCAAATTAAACTGTGATCTCATCCTAAATACATTAGGATAGCTATAAAGTAGCTTTTAGACATTGTAGCAACAGCCGAGTATATATATATATATATAATAATAAATCACTAATAGAGTGCCTTTTAATTTTTTTTTAAAAAAAGGAGTACTCTTTTTGATGATTTATAAAACTTAGGCCGGTTAAAATATTTGGACACGTGTCAGTTTGACATTGATCGAATTCGATGAATATGAATTAAATTCATCAATCTCCAAGTGCATTTAGTACGATGGTCAGCTCCTTTACTGAGTCCACAGAAGAGAACAGCTTCCCTGTTTCTTGCCGACTCTTTAAAGTCACTGCTCCAAAAAGGATTGATAATTTAGAAAGACAGCAGGAATCTCTCTTTGTTCGAGGGCAAATGGGAGTTTTGAGTTAAACTTCAAAATCAAACCAAGAGCTCAATCCTCAACTAATCCATTCTTTGGATAATTTAAAGAGTCATTTGTCTCCATCAGTGAACCACAAGATTTAAGAACCATTCACGCCGAAGCTCTCTCAAACATTACTCGAAAGATGAGGGAGGAGTGCTTTCATGAATCCTTTTAGCAGGTATGCAACACTACTTCTTTTCATGAATGTTCATGCAGTTCTTTCTGATTCTGAAAGTTTTTTAAAGGATTTTTGTTTTTGTTTATGTCTGAAGTAGAAAGGAAATGGGGTGTGCTTCTTCTAAGCTTTTAGCTAGATCATGGCGCTTTCAAGAGGATGTTGAGAGAAGGTTAAAAAGGAAGCCGGCAAAGGGAGGAGAGCATGAGAAGAACTCAACCATGCCTTTGGAGAGCAATGCGGCTGTCCATATCGAAATCATCAATACTTGGGAGTTGTTGGCTGGCCTAGAAGAAGAAGAAGAAGAAGAAGTCACAACAGGCATTGGTTCGAAGAGAAAAGCTATGGCCAAGGAGCTCTCAGTGCTTGAGGTACCTCCTTTCGAGTTCGCGAAGGCCGGAAATCGGAAGGAATGGCTGCAACGAGACGGCCAAGAGCCTTATGTCACTCCTAAATTCGGAAAATTTTCAAAGCATGGAGACGAAAGGGAGGATGAAGGAGGCGTGTTTGATCCTGAATTGGTTGCGCAGTTTGAGCGGGCTATGAACGAGCTTGCAACGGACGAAGAGTTTGTTCTTCGACAGATCACAAATGGCTTGGAGTGAAACCAAATGCTGAGAAGATTTAGATCAATGGTTGTGAGACATGCTCTTTTGTCATTGAGATCAAACTTCAGTTGACTAGCTGCAAACTGTTGTTTTAAAATATGAAATAGATTATGAATTATTAATTTGATCAACTAAAACATAAGTAATTATAATTATTAGTAACATAATAAATTACAGGTTATTATGGTATTAATTTTTTTCATATGTTGTTAATTTTTACTCATAATCCACTCCATCCTTCCCTCTAATCTATATATGATTAATCAGGTCGAATAACGTCGAACCTGGCGTGACCGGTGGGTAAATCGGGAAGCGCTAATGGAGGCTCATTCAAATGATCAGTATTCTAAGGCCCGCTTCTCATTGGAGGAAAAATTTCCTGCAATGCGCCGTAGCTGAGATTCGAACCTTAGATCCCTTGATTATCCATGGGAGGGCTTAACCATCACACCATTGCCCCGGGGGCGAAACTGTGTTAGGTAAACTTTTTATTGTGACTGGCCCCACTGTAGAGTGACCCCATACTCCAGAAACCCCCGAAGGAATTTTTTAGAGAGTACCACACTGTTACTAAGAGGGCTCGAACACAGTACCGCAGGCAACAATACAACTTGTAATATATTACTAAAAAGGTTCGAACCCGACACCTCAGATAACAGATGTCTCCATACTTACCACTTGGGATAAGGCACATTGACTTCCCTCTGATCTATAAGCTTCCCTCTGATAGGTGATTTACATAATCATCAAACAAATACCTTATTTCAATCTATCTATTATTAATAAATTTTTAATTAAGTTGAAAATGATTTTAAAAATGGAAAAAAGTATAGAAATAATTTGGTGAAAATTCTCACAATTATTATTTTATTGTTTCCAACTTTAATAGAATTTTTTTAGAAAATAAAAAGAGTATGCTTATATTTTAGAGTTGTCAGACGAGTTGGTTCATGACGGATGGACCGGCCATAAAAAAAAACTCATCATTTGAAGGACTGAGGAGGGTTGACCCGTCAACATGATAAATTGATAAATCCTCAATCCAACTCACTAGCTCACAAGTCCGTCCATCAAAATATATATATATATATATATATATATAATTTTTAAGTTTGATTACGAATTAAATATACGATCTCATTAAATTTTTCACTTTAGTTATAAGTTTTAGAAAAAATTTTTTTTCAACCTGCGAACTAATCCAAGTCTGTCACAAGTCAATCCTCCTAAACCCGCAACCCACATTGGTTGGTCCGTTTACATTCATTTTTAAATAAATTAATAAAATTTTAATCTAATTCACTTAAATTATTTGACGAATGGATTAATTTGATGATCCAATTCAAATTGATAACTTTTTTTAAAAAAAAATATCAAAACATGTACCATTTATAATTTTTAACATAAAATATCCTTCTATGTTTTACCTTGACGAGCTATTTTGTACAAAAACAGTTCATGATGTTGTTTTGATTGAAATTGAGTCAAAATTGCTCTAAAGTGGAGCTACCTCGGTCTCATGGAGTAATTTTGATCAAAATTGAATTAAAATTGTTCATCTTGGAGCACCTTTGTACAAAATCGCTCCAATAAACAGCTCTAAGATGGAACACATAAGGGTATTTTAAAATTAAATTATGGATGAGATATTATTTGATAATTTCTAAAAAATATATCATATGGATAAAAAGACTTTTAATTTTTTTGTGAAAAGTTTTTGCATTGAACGGCATTTCTAAAAAGTGAAAATAAAAATAACCTAATATTTTTAAATAGTTGAATCGGTGTTTTAGTTCCAATCTTAGAGTAAACCTAAAAGTTATTTTCTCTTTCCTTTTATAGATACACTAGTAAACAATATTTTTTTTTAATAATTTAAGTGATATGAAAAATATTAATAACCTCCGGGTGTAAAAAGATTAATAGTCATATTGAAGGTTCTTGTCCCCTTATGTATTAGTCACTGTTCGAACTGGCTAGACTAGTCCTCGTGATTTACCTCCTCCGTGTTGGTCTTGGGACGGACTGGCGGGGGCGCTGGGGGCGAGCGTTTCGCCTTTTTTGCCACAATAAACTGAATCGTACAAAAATTTATCTTTATGCAAAAAAAAAAAAGAATATTTTTTGAAGTATGAGAAATTAGTAACCTTGGCATAGAAAAATAAATTTTGTCAAAAATTTATTTTCAGAAATTTTATATTTTTCATAAATATGATTTTGATAATTTTTTTTTAAATTTTTAATTTGTTTTTTTTAAAAAAAAATTTGCTTAACCACATAATACATGTTATTTTTTAAAAAAAAATTGTTTCCATAAAAATTTCGAATAGAAAATATATATTTTAAAAAAAAATTACTATAAGAACTTTTAATTTTTGACATTAAAAAAAATTATTATTTTTTTAATATTTTAAAATTAATTCTGATATCCAAAATAAATTTTTACATACGGTATTTATCATGTATTTGATAGGAATTGAAAGTTTTGATATTTTTCTAATTTGATCGCTATGATTTCTCAAATTTCAATTTAGTCCATCATATTTTAAACTTTATTGGAAAAAATTGTTGGTGAT
>JBBUKS010498409.1:0-14544 GCA_038050645.1 Hedychium gardnerianum
TTGACCCCCCCCCGGGGTCGTGTCTACTCATAACTTTTCATTTTACGTAAATATATGTGAAATTAAAATATTTAAATTATCCTTAAGGAATATGAGAGTTTTAGGTAGTTATGTGTCTATAAATGTATTCTTGTATTGTTTTTTATTCTAGTGGAAAGAAAATTAATAAAGTTTTTTATATATATGTAATTGTGTATTTTTTTTAATAAAAAAATTGTAAGGGATAAGAACGAAAGAAAAAAAAAAGGAAACGAATGAAAGAAGAACAAAAGGACAAAAGAATAAAAAGAAACGTGCTCTGTGCACCCGTAGTTTACCTGCTTTGTTACTGGACCTAAGGGTGGAACCATAAATCACGGACAACAGAGAAGAGTTACACACTTACAACCTGTACCGTATGCCAGCAGATACAGCGCAACGCCTCCTCTCTACTTGAAGTCATGAACATGGGAGAGGGACGCTTGTGAGTTGTGAGGGACGGAGGAGGAAAACGATGCATCTGAGCGAGAACGAGGGCATCGAGGGGAACACCTTCGTGGTGACGGGTGGGCAGGGCTTCGTCGGGGCGGCCCTCTGCCTTGAGCTCGCCCGCCGCGGTGCCGCCGAGGTCCGATCCCTCGACCTCCGCGCCTCCTCCCCGTGGTCCGCTGATCTCCTTAATGCTCGCGTACGCTGCATCCAAGGTTCATTTTTTTTCTCTCTCTCGCTTTTACTTCCTACCTCTCGATTCGTGCTTATTGCAGTTGTCAAATTCTCTCCGTTCTCCTTAGTTTTACTTGAATTTCATCCTGTAACCAGTTTTATAGAAATTGATAGTAGCGATAGAGAGGTCGCCTTATTTACTTCCTCAGGATCGGGGCATTGAGTTGTTCAGACGAAGATTTCTTGGTCTTGTGTTCTGAATTATGATCTTTCATCTAGTCCAACATGGAGATTTTATCGGAACAGCGAATTCTAAATCTGATTTTGTTTGGAAAGTAATGAAATGACATCAGTGTTCTATTTTTCGTTTTTAATTGTCATGAAAGGGCAGCAGGTAAACATAAATAATCGGTTAGGCAAAATAAGAATTTATGTCTCAGTTTCCAAGAGCTGCTCTTAGCACTGGCCTATGCTGTTTCATGCTACAGTGATAACCGTGGAAGCACATGTATGAATACTAAAGTACCTGATTTTTTTTCAGGGGATGTGAATAAGAAAACAGATGTTGAAAAAGCTTTGCGGGCTGCGAATTGTGTTTTCCATCTCGCTTCGTATGGAATGTCTGGGAAAGAAATGCTCCAAGCCAGGCGCACTGATGAAGTTAACATAAATGGAACCTGCAACATACTGGACGCATGCCATGAGTTTGGTATCAAGAGGCTAGTTTATGTCAGTACATACAATGTTATATTTGGAGGAAAGGAGATCATGAATGGGAATGAATCATTACCATATTTTCCACTTGATAAGCATGTAGATCCGTATGGTCGAAGTAAATCTATAGCAGAACAACTGGTTCTTAAAAGTAATGGACGCCCCTCCAAGTAAGCTTTTGAACAATATCTCATGTTTCTGCTATTGTATGATAAACTGTTGTTCATTAGAAACTATTAAAGCAATCATAATCTCGTATATAAAGACACTTTTTAGGCAAAGATCTAGTATTTATAATTGAAGGAAAAATACAATGAATAACCCTAGGATGATTGAATCAAGTTGAATCTCAATGTGGTAGTTGAGTCAATCCTAGGTTCAGTTAATGCTTATGATGGTTGTGTTTTGATTATTTAACACTTATAAATGACTTTACATGCAGCCAATTTGTCCTGGGGTAATTGCTTTAGGCATATGTTATGTGAGTGGATACGTGGATGCATATGAGATAATATTAATGAAATTTATCTAGCATTGAATACATATGTAAACTGAGCTTCTAACAATCAGATTATTGATTCAATAAAATTTCTATTTTCCTTTTTATTGATAACATATTTTTTATTCAAGGAATCACTTATCCTTCTCATTTCATTTTACTTTGCACATGGATTAAACAAAACATGAACTTAATTGAATGTCTTCTACTTGTCTAATGATAAAGATGCAATTAAATAACACATGTTATGCGACTAACACGGTTTCATATCTTATAAGATCCTAATTTCAAAATCTTTAGAAATTAGGATTAGAAAATAATTGGCTATATAAATGAATGTCCCTCTTTTGAAAAAATGTAAGCCTTAACTATAAATTCAGCAAATCTGATATCTTCTTGAGCTGCTTCTCCTTGAACAAGGACTCCTGTGTGTCTCTTATTCCTTCCTGTGACTCCTAGTCAGCTTAAACTCAGGGCGAAGAAATTAGTTTTGAGGCTTTCTTGTGTTAGATTGTCAGTTTTACCTTTAAACTAATTCATTGTCGAAACAAAGTAACTTGAAACGAATGTGATAGGGTGTGAAGTTGTCTAAAGACATCCAACATGCTTGATACAATTTACCTTGTCCAGCTTATATTTTGCCAATCAAATTGATACTTCTGTACGATCTTTACACACCAGTACCTAATTAATCCATAACATTTAACTTGACATTGAGTTTGGTTTTGGCTCTTCTATCCATCTTTTCTTGCTACAGGAAAAAAAGCAGTATTCGTCTTTATACTTGTGCAATTCGTTCTGCTGCTATTTATGGACCTGGTGAGGAGAGACATTTTCCAAGAATTCTTTCCCTTGCAAAATTGGGGTTGTCTTTGTTTGAAGTAGGTAGTCCCAATGTGAAGACGGACTGGGTTTATGTGGACAATTTTGTTCACGCTCTGATATTAGCAAGCATGGGACTTTTGGATGACATCCCTGGCAGAGAAGGGCATGCTGTGGCGGCTGGGCAACCGTATTTCATATCTGATGGTAACTATAAATTCAAGGACATGCATATGGAGCTATTAAAGTCTTATATATTTAGTCATTAATGTTGTCATGTTATCTAGGTGCATTTGTTTCTGTTGTGCTGTTTGATTTCTTAGTCTTATAACTACATGGTAGGAAGAATGATACTTTTCTTAGTCACCAAAAATCTGAATCACAGCTAGATAGGGATGTGGTCTCAGTGCAACCAGTGAGGTTTATGACCCCACTGAACATGTTGTTGTTAACAAATAACTAGTAAGAATTTGTTATTTTTAATCAATAGGTAGTATAAGACTTTTAAAAAGAAAAGCTTACATATTTATGAAACTTAGGTTCTTGAGTTTTAGAATATTAACTCCACTTAAATGGTCATTTCGCTACTTAATTGCTTCCACTTAAACGGTCATTCGCTACTTAATTGCTTCCAAAATACATGGACATGTTTAAGACTTACATCCTACCCATTATGTGCTTGCAGATAATATTGTTCTAATTGATGAGACTTTAAATAGCATAAGCTCAATGCTTGTATCCTGGAGACAAATTTTAAAAACTAAGCTGATGCTTTAACTAAAAGGCATATATGAAATGTAGTTTCGGTAAGAAGAAACTGGCTGAGAGAACAATTAAATGAATATTGAATTTTTTGCAAATAAGAGTTTTAGATTTTTAAATTTATTACTCAACAACAATAATCAATTTAAATATTGCTGATGTTGTATCCTTGCCTAGAGGTCATTTGGAGGATGTGATTCATATAACTAACCCTAAATATTTGGAATAAGCATGACTTGACAACAATAAACAACAATACGATATTAAATATGATATTAAGGACTGAGGACTATATCATTAATGTTATAAAGAGTGGATGGTTGAAAAGGAGAACAACATTTGGAGTCTTATGTGAACATTGTGTGCTACTTAGGGCAAAAGAAAATTTTACACTATTTGAGATAGAATAGTTATATTTTATAGTTCACAATGTTGTGCAATTAGAAAACAAACAATAGAAAAAAAAAAGTTGTTTTAGTAGAGGTGAGAAATGTGTAGGCATTTGCAAAAAATAGTGCTAATTGGAGCAATTAGGTGTAGCTCTTCCAATAAATATTTAAAAAAGAAAATAATATGAGATTGTATCAACATATCTAAAAACAACTAAAGGATTATATAATTAGACAAGTTGAATTGGTTTAAGATTAACAAAATGTTTTAAAGATTTGATATTGACAAGGATAGTACCGTAAACAAAGTTTGCTAGTGGCATAAATGCCCAAACTCACAATAATCCTTCCTATTGTTCCAAAAAAGCAGTGTAGTTGGAATTGTGAATCTGTTAACCAAATTAATCCTTCCCCAAGCATTCCTTTCCACCGAACTATGCTTGGCCTTGTCATAATTATTGCAAATTGCATGGTGGTTTTTAGTGCCTAAGATGTATTTGGTGTTGGGCATCCCCAACTGAAAAGTTCTCACTGATTTGACGAGGAATGGTTGATACAACTAAGTGAAAAAGTAACTCATTTTTGAAGTATCAAATAGTTTGCGATCATGGAAAAGTTGGTGAGGAATGTATCTTGTATATATGTGTATTTAGTTGGAAATCTTGGAATGCAATTAAATAATTTATATTCTAAATATACTAGGGCAACATTCATTGTTGAATTTCAGTATTTTGACACTTGGTCTATTTTTAGACATGCTATTAAATAAATCCGCATACGTGTGAAGCTTTCTTTTAATCCTTTTAGGCTAATTATAAGCCTGTTGTTAATAACATCGTAAGCCTGTTATTTTCAGAATTGAGATAATGAGAAGTTTGAGGGAATCATTGTTGCACATTGTGCTTTGTTTGGAGCGTAGATTCCAGTCATACAGACATCTTTTATACTTTAATGTCAAATTAATTATTCAACATACTTTGATAGTTGTTTCTTCAAATATAATGAGTTATAACTTGAAAATCTGTTTGCTTATTTCTTCAGGCTCACCTGTTAATACATTTGAATTTATCATCAAGCCTTTATTGCGGAGTTTAGATTATATCATGCCAAAAATGACACTGGATGTCCATCATGCATTGTTTATGGCTCGATATTTCTGGGTCATTTATACACTTTTATATCCATGGCTCAACCATAGATGGCTTCCCCAGCCTCTGCTTCTTCCAGCTGAGGTTTACAAGGTGAGTAAAGTTAATCACTAGCATTTGTTGGATATTTCGGTTATTGCTTCAATTTTTTTTCTGAAAAAATTTCAGCGCTGGGAAGTTAGCACCAATAATTGAATTGCCACTCACCTTTGACTCATTGCAGTTATGTATGTTGTATCTTAAACCAGTCCAGAAGTTGATTATTTAAAACAGACAAACTTAGTACTGTGCTTCTTCAAACTACTCTACATAAGCAAACTCTATGTTGAGTCTCTTTTAATATTTACATTTCCCCGTGTCAATGTATTAGCAAATCCATAACATGCATCCTAGGCAACAAGATATACATTAGTCTTCAAGTTGTGTCAAATATTAGCAATATGTATGCAAACGGCAAAATTTTGATTTACTAGTCCTTGCTATATATCTCTGAGTAATTGTTAGATGTATAAATTTCTTTTCAATTTGCATACTTCAGTATTAGTTGTCATGACCTTGTTATGTTATGCCCTAGTTTTCTAAGATTTGCCATGTTACATGACATTCGTTTGCCTGATTCAGTAACAAGTTCAACGAATAGAAGCTCATTTCTGCCGTTCTTTGTGAAAACAAAATCAAGTTGTGGCTTAAAAGGAAAGCATAATGTTTATTTATGGTGCTAAGTACAGTGAAGTATGAAATTTTTGATGCTCTTGAACAGGTTGGTGTGACTCATTACTTCTCTATACTGAAAGCAAGGCAAGAGCTAGGCTATTTACCAATTGTGAGTCCCGACGAAGGCCTGAAGGCCACAATTGCATATTGGCAAGATAGGAAAAGAAAAGAACTGGATGGCCCGACTATCTACATATGGATCTTTGTTGTCTGCGGGATGTCTACGCTATTTTCTGCGGCTTTCCTACCTCCCGTTGGACCATTAGCGTGGACACAAGCCCTTGGCCTTTTCGTCTTCCGATCCTTGTGGATAGTTAGACTTGTGTTCATTGTATCAGTAGCTTTGCATGTTGGTGAAGGGCTTTATGCATTGCACCTGTCGAGAAAAGTCGATCCTGCAAATTCCAAAGGGTGGTTTTGGCAAACTTTTTGGCTTGGTATGTTCTCGTTAAGGTTTCTGTGGAAGAGAGCACAGAATTGAATTTGCTGCCTCGTTCTGTTAAGGTTGTCCATTTGAGAATTGAACACAACTGACTCTGAAGCGTCGCTTATCGCCATATGTGAAATTTAAATCTGTATAATAGCCCTATTAAAACTTGGGAGAATTTTACCTTTATAGTTTCTAGTCACAAGGTTGATGTATTGGTAAATTGCTCAAAAAGTGACAACGAACAAATAGGATTATGCATCAAACAACTTCAGATAATATTTACAATTTAAAGAAACAATTGGTTTTTGAAAAAAAAAAAAAAAAAGGAAAATTCGAGTATGCTTCATAGAACCGAAACTACACAAGAATTCAAATGAAAAACTAAAGGCAAATCCTGTCATATATTCACAAGGAGAAAGACATGTATATACAAATCGATACTTGAAACACACAGGTGATATCTTCGCTAGGCACAATAAATTTACAGCAGAGACAGAAATGAGTACATAGTAAAAATGCATTCAGATTTTGAGAATGCCTCCAGTGTGCTGCAATTTCGGGGATGGCTAGGAAACTCTACAGATAATAATTAGTTCATCGTGTGCTGCAGCAAGGTGCAGTGCTCAAGGTGAGAAGCTCTCAGCAAGCGAAGCGAGTGTTTCGAAGTCTTTTGCACCGGAGTGTCCAGTTTCCTTCTTCCCTTCAGAAGCAAAGCTGCCCACAATCACCTGCAATGTTTTTGATCCTTTAGGATATCGATGGCATTAGGCAAGTTCATACAAGTATGTGAAATTGTAGGGGAGAGGAATGAGGTAGGAAACACTAGAGAGAAAAGGAATATATAGGCCGTAGCCTTAGTAGAAAACGAAGGAAAGATGAGACCACCGTGACTTTCCCTTCTTCCCTTCTTTGTATTATACGAAACATGCCCAGGAAGACCACAATAGCACAGTTGTGAAACTAATAAGATGTTGTAGATATTATGTAGTAGACAGTGCTTTTAATTTTTTTTAATAAAAAATGTTTAGAAATACCAATGTTGTTGAAAAAAAAAAAAAATCGTTGACGACAGCAAAAATCAAAACATATGGGTTTACTGACAAGGAAATAATTTAGTTATGGAGCTAAAAGGCAAAATTGTTGAACTTACAAACGAGAAAATTGCAGGGCATTGTTTTGGCTTATACACTTTTCCTTGAAAAAGTAGAGGGCTAAGTTAAAAGAAGTTCACAAAGGTATCTGATGAACTGTTTTGGTTAGCAAGATGCTGCATAATTTCCCTAACCTGCGAGAAGTTTCAAATCCCAGAAGATACGAATGTTCATGAGGTCTTTGAATGTTCAGTCGAGCATGTTAGGGCAAAATAATGCTCAAAAATTGATTGGGAAACAAGCTGATCATGTAGCATGGGGGTACTGAATTAGAAAGATAAAAGGAAGCACTAAAACAAGAGATGATCTGAGTTTTCATCAACTTGCATTCTCCTAAAAAAATAGAACTCGAAACAAGTAGAAATGGATCTACACGTTTATGTTATGTATACCAGAACAGGTATTCTAATTTCTAACTAGGAAAATATCAAGAATTACCTGCACTGGCGAAGCTGCTATTAACACACCGGCCACTCCGCCACCTATAACATGTCCATCGGGACCAGCTAATGAAACATTGAGACCACCTGTTCGGCTCCGCTGACCTCCACTGTGGGTCAGCAGGAATGATCCAGAGAGTGACAAGACTTCAAAACGACCCTGTTAATAGGTCATCATGAAAATGCAAACAAGTAATCTATCATTTTTTTAGTATCGGAAGTCATCAAACAGTAGCGTCAGATAATGCCAGGAGATCAACATAATATAAAGTAGCTAACCATTTCTCACATATATAACTTGGCCTGATAGAAAATATCAGCTTATAGGTGATAAGAAGTTGTGGTGGAAAAGCGCACATCAAAACCACATCTAAGGTTGCAATACTAAATTGGATAGAGAGAGTAGGTTCCAAGTCTAACCTCATAAGTAACAGTACTACCAGAAGTAGTAGTCTGACGGAGAGAAGCATTTGCAATTGCACCATTTGCCGACAGAACACAAATTGCACGTCTGCTTTGCTGCGAGAATTCCATTATCTTGGCTGATACATCCTGAAAAGTACAAGCAGATAGATGCAAGTTGACATCCACTGAGCTAGAAAAACATTGAAATTACAAGCAACATGATCTCTAAAAATTGTGAGGTTTATTTCATCTAACCTGCAAAGCTATAGCAGACTCAGCAACAAATATTCAATGTTGATGCCCACAAAGAACATAATAATGCTTTTGGTTGTATCTATCTCTGTCAAAATCACTGATTTATGCCTCATGAGATCGTTTGAATAGATGCAAAAGACCTCCTTTTCCACTCAATCTAAGTTAAGATTGGTTTCCTACGGATCTCACACATATGTATCCCTCTTTGACTGGTTTTACAGGAGATTGGCCTTGGCTTCTTAAGAGTATAGGTTATAATTGAAACCAAATTAGAGTAGCACCTCGAGATCACAAAATGTGTACCTGTTTTTTCATCTACTGGCTACTGTACACTTGGCAGTGACAGGGAATCCTACCTTAAAGGAACAATGTAACGCCACATCATACACCTCAAAAATGACAGTGACAATACAACAACTCAATGTATGCCTAGTTGCTTTGGCACAGTTTCAATCTCGTTTGCTCAGTAGGTCCATTCCTGAATAAGCATCATTAGGTTTTTTTATTATTAGCGCTAATAAACACATTTAGCTTATATACCTTAGACTAGGAGTAAATGTTAGGCACTCTAATTTGATCAAAACATGTGTTAACTTTAGAAGGCACTTAAAATTGACAAAAACGCCTGGTACAAGAAATTTGATTCAATGAAGACAACCTTAAAGGTCAAAAACTGCTAAGAAACATTATTGAATAAGTTACTCTTCAGAAAAATTTAGGTGAAACAAATGGAGCCTAAATGATCTTAAAACAAATGATATATTCTCCGTGATAATGCGAGCACATGGTATTGAACTAGTTTTAACTTAACGAACAAAAAAAATAAAACTTACCTCCCCGGTTTGAACTGCTATGACGTGTGGAATAAATCCAGTCCCAGTTGAACCTACAAGTAGTTATTCCTTGTAATAAACACAAATACCAATAGTGTACCCAAAAGACAAGCAATTCTAGATGTTATCAAAGTTTGCAACAAAAGCACTTGCTGCAATTTCTAAAGCCAAATAGAAAATCATACAATAGTCAAGCCTCAATCCTGAAGATTACTAAACTACATAATTGTGATGAAAAAGGGCATAGCAATTGGAATCATGTTCAACCAAATAGAATACCAATAATTAGATAAATCCAAGTGATTTCCCTCATTGGCTACCAAGAAAGAATCCACATCGACTTCACGGAGAACTTGTAAACCTTTCCAAACAATAGACCAACCTATAACACAAATTACAGCTTACAGTGCATGTAACATTAAAAAGCATAAGAAAAAAAGTGGCATAGAGCAATATTATGCTTTGCCTTTCAAAGCAACTGAAATAGGAGAAAACACTTGGGATATGCTAGTCTTGCTTCGATCCACCAGATATCATAAGATGCAAAAAAATATATAAAGCTTTGAACTTGTATTGGTAGAATAAGATAAAAGGAGAAATACAATAAAAAAAATTCCAATTGCAACAAAGAATGTAGATTACCAAGTGCTTTTATGTGTCGCTTGTTGGTTGAACCTCGAGGGCGGCCTCTAGCCTTTTTGGCACCCTCCGCTGCAACTGTTGCTGCCATATTAGTCGCTGGAGAGAACGTCGTAGTGCTCGGAGGAGGAGCAGGATTTCTGGAAAGCGGGGACACAGCAAGAATCGGCGTACCATCAGGACCATATTTCCTCGGACGGCCACGCTTCCTCTTGAATGACTCCCCGGAGTTATTGCCGGGAGAAAGGCCACCGCTGCCGCCGGCCACTGCTTGGAACGGATGAGGAGTGGCACTGGCACTCCAACCACCACCCGCCACTACTTGATACGCAGGAGTGTCCCTGGCACTGCCTGGTGGTTCATAGACACGAACGCCATTCTCGTGATCGACAAGCTTCGCATTGAAGAGAGGAGACTGATTCCTTTCCATGGATCGACACCTTTTATACTTCGCGACTGCTACAGTCCCAACAGTGAGAGCCAAGCAGCAAACATGAATCGAGGGAAATCTCCATCGTCAAGAAAATGCAACAAGATCGATTTTTTTTTTCTTCTCCTGATACATTTCTTAGGAGTTCTGTACATTTACAAAAAAAAACAGGGAAGTTGTAAAATCCTCAAGCAGATTTCTCAAATATTTTCTGCATTTCCTGCAAATAACACAAGAAACAAAAAGGAAAACTACATCAAAATCGCACTATCTTAGAGATCTAGCTTAAAAACCACGTGATTTCGAAGAGGAAATCTGAAACCCTAAACCAGTTGGGGAAAAAAAAAAGCAGTAGAAGAAGAAAGAAAGAAAAAAAAATAGTGTGAGCAAACGATCGCGTTTCAAAAAGGTCTTTTTTTTCGGTGAAGAACGACCAATTTTTTCGGTAAAATAAAATGTGAAAATCGAAATTTGAAGGCAAATATTGGTTAATTAATTAAAAAGAATTATCGCATAAGATTTAGCGAACCCTTTTAGGTTTTCGGAAAATGAAAATAAAAGGTCCTAAAATAAACCCTAAAATATCAAATTCCGATGGAAAATCCACGAGAAAAATTAGAGAAATTACGAGATCTGGTCGCCAGCCTTCTTCCACTCGACTTGCTCCCCAAAAAAACGAAAAAAAACACAAAATCAGTTCCAAAAAAAAAGAATCTTTCAAATGTGGAAGAAGGCGTAGAAGATAAGCGTACCGACGGACAGATGAAATCTCAGTGGAAGAATCCCTCGCAGCTGGCGAGCACCACATGGATACGCGTATTATTGTCTTTTTATTGTTTTTTAAAAGGGGTCAATATCTTAATACGATATTAAATTGAATTATTTTATTTATGGTCATTTTAGGTTGGGCAAATTTACAATTTAGCCTCTTATTTTACAAATTAGTATTTACCTTTTCTTTATGAATCATTAAAAAGTAAATAAATTTATTAAATTTATCTATTACTATTAATTTGATTTAAAAATAGTTCAATCATCCAAAAATAACTCTATAATTATTATATTTTTGTTTGTAATTATGAGGTAATTTTATCACTTGGGAAGTGTAAAATCTTTTCTCATATTATAATTATTTTTTCCTTATAAAAAATAAATTGAGATTATTTTCATTTTCAAGATTCAAATGTTTTGTTATCATATTAAACAAAAGTTTTATAAAATAATAAAATTTGTTAACTCCTGATCGATTTCAAGTTCAGATAAAGAACAAGGGTTATGTTAGATTATCAAGTAATGTTAAATTAAGATAAAAATTCAATGAATAGATTTATTAAATCATTATGTTAATCCTAGGTTATTCTTGAAAGGAATGTGTCGTAGGGTTCGATTGTAATATTTTAATAAGGACTATTATATTTTTAGAACAGATATGTGTACTAAATATGCAAAAGTTTGTATTGTAAGATTCGATTGTAATGTATCGACAAAAATCGTTATATCTCCATGAGAACTTGAGTGTAGTGTTAAATAGATAAAAATTCTTACACCATAGGTTGGAAAAGAACATATATTATAAAAAAAATTAATAGTTTAAGATTTAAAATATGAAACATAAGAACCCTCACTAGTAAAATAATAGAAGTAGTAGATGCGATAATTGAGAAAATAATTAGTATTTTGTATGTACAAGAGATAAAATGGGTAGGCGAGAAGGCAAATATGATAGAGAACTCAGATTTTAAGTTATGGTATATATGAAAGAGTAAAACAAGAAATTGAGTGGATATTGTTGTAGATAGTTCGTTAAATGATGAAGATGTAGGAGTAGTTAAAAAGGAGATAGAATTATAGCTCTCAAAATAATAGTGACGAAAGAAACTACGAATATAATTAGCATATATGCATCTCAAGTAAGATTAGATGAAGCTACCAAATCATGAAGTATTACAAAATATTTCACTAAATGAAATGATTTTAATAGGAGACGATCTAAATGAGCATGTCGGACTGAAAAATGAGGAATATGAGAGGGTGTATGAGGGTTATGAGTTTGAAACGAGAAATGAAGAAGGGAAAACTATATTGAATTTTGCGATAGCATATAACTTTATATTAGCTAATACATTTTTTTAAGAAAAGAGAAGAATATTTGATCACGTTCAAAAATGAGAATAATAAATTATAAATTGACTTTCTTATGGTTAAGAAGAAAGATAGAAAGATTTATAAAGATTGTAAGGTCATTTCTGGAGAAAGCTTAACTATCCAACATAGGTTAGTAGTGTTGGATATACGCTTCAAGCATATTATTAATAAAAGAAAAATATACACGACTCATAAAATTAAGTGATGAAAGTTAAAGGATGAGAATCAAAACATATTTAAGAAGAAGGTAAGAGTACAAACATTAGGTGAAATATACAGTGATTCTAACACATGTAATAAGATGATATCAAAGTTAAAAATAGTAGCTAAGAGTATACTCGATGAGTTAAAAGGGTATGCACCACCAAGTAAGAAATTTTAGTGGTGGAATGAGAAAGTATAGGAGAAAGTAAAAGAAAAATGAACAGCTTATAAGGAATTATATATTTGTAAGAACGAAAAAAAACTATAAAAAAATATACAATAGCCAAGAAAGAAACTCAGAAAGCATTGAATGAAGCAAAGAATGAAACTTTTAAATGATTATATCAAAAATTAGATATAAAAGATGGGAAAGAGATATTTATAAAATAACTAAAGCGAGAGAAAGATCCAAATAAAATATATTAAAGATGAATGCAATAAGGTACTAGTAAATAATGAAGAAATGAAAGAGCAGTGAAAGAGGTATTTTCATCAACTTTTTAATCAAAGTTTAGGTGACCAACTTAACTTAGATAATTTAAGTAGGTCAAATGAGTATAGAAATTTAATTTTTTATCGTAGAATTCAAACTTCAGAAGTAGAACAAATTTTAAAAGAGATGCATAATGAAAAAATTATTAGACCAGATGATATTTCGATAGAGGTATGAAAGTACCTAGGGAAACAAGGTATTGAATGACTTACAAAATTATTTAATATGATATTGAAAATGAAAAAAATATTTGATTAATGAAGGAGGAGCACTCTAGTTCTCTTATATAAGAACAAGAGAGACATGTAAAATTATACAAACTATAGGGGTATTAAGCTAATGAGTCATATCATGAAACTTTGAGAAAAAATAATATAAAAAAAATTAAGGAAGGAGATCATGGTGACCAAAAATTAATTTGGGGTTCATGCCTAAAAGGTCGACAATAGAAGTTATACATCTTCTAAGACAACTAATTGAAAAATATTAAGAGCAAAAACAAGATCTACACATGATATTTATTGACTTAGAAAAAGCTTATGATGGAGTCCCAAGAAAAATTATATCGAGAATTCTAGAAAAAAAAAGGTATTAGCATAACATATATTAAACTAATTAAAGATATGTATGAGGATGTAACAACCATAGTGAAGACTTCAGGCAGATTAACTAAAGTATTTCTAATAAAAATAGGATTACATCAAAATTAACTCTAAGTTCTTCTCACTGAATACATTCAAGACACAGTACTGTGATGTATGTTGTTTGCAGATAATATTATTTTAGTAAATAAGACACATGAATGAGTAAATGCTAAATTAGAATCTTGACGGGAAACACTAGAAGTGAAAGGTTATATGCTTAGTAGAGTAAAGACAGAATATATGAAATTTAAGTTTAACAATATTAGACGTAATGAGATAATTGTTAAGATAAAAGATGATGAGTTGTCTAAAATTGAGAACTTTAAATATTTAGGATCATTTTTACAAAATAATAGAGTTATAGAGAGATTGAGAGAGATGTCTTACATATAATACAAGTATGATAGTTAAAATGGAGGAGAGCGTCGGGTGTTTAATATGATCGTAAAGTATTTTTACAACTTAAAGGGAAGTTTTATAAAATGATGGTTAAACCTACTATATTATATGATGTTGAATGTTGGGCTATGACACGAGCATATGAGCAAAAGATGAGAGTTGCAGAGATAAGGTTATTAAAGTGGATGCGTGGACATACAAGGATGGACATTAAAAGAAATGAGAGCATTATAGAGAAAGTCGAAATTGCATCTATTGAGAAAAAACTCTAAGGGTGCGTTTGGTTGGGGGTTATTCTTGATAACTTTAGTTATCCATCCAAGGTTATCAACAAAAACCCTGTTTGGTTTAGGTAATCGGCGATTCCCGAGTAATGATCCATGCCC
>JBBUKS010498420.1:0-14544 GCA_038050645.1 Hedychium gardnerianum
ACAAGCATGCAAATTACAAATAATATGCAATTATGAAATATACCGACAATAAGACAAATAAGCTTAGGCGTAGGTTGTCGGGTTGCTTCTTGATGTAGTAACAGCAGCTTGCATGAACATCAGTAGCAGGAACAAAATGAGGAACAGAGAAAAGTTGTCTTCGGCTCAGACCCTGAGGGCTTCTTTTATAGGCTGCGTTCGGTCGACTAAAAAACCATTTCAGTCGACTGATCCTTTCGGTCGACTGATCTTCCTATCGGTTGACTGAACCCACGACATTCCTTCTTTTCTTTTATATGATCCGTTCGATCCTAGAAATCATGCTTGATCAATCAACTGATCAAGAATATCCTCGATTGATCCCTCTGTTTTCCTTTTCTGCGTTGATTCGATCTAGCAGATGTTTATTTCCTTCTTTATTTCATCGACTGATCCCTTAGATCAGTTGACTGATTCCAGTCTTTCCAAGTATACAACCTCTATTCGATACTGTGCTGATCTAGTATGATCGGTCGACTGAACCTCCTGCTTGGTCAACCGAACCTGAGTTAAATCCGAACTTTGTTTTATTTGCAAAACAAAATTAGCACAGAAAATATAATAATAGTAACAGTCCTGCAAAAACAAAGGTTAGATCAGATATAAGTTTGCATGAATAAGATAATTCGACCTGTCTTAATCGCAACTTAGAAACATTCATTGGTTTCTTAAGTTGGATCAGCTCCTAAGGTTTGTCCCACTGGGACACGACCTTACTACACCAACTCCAGGTGCTTACCTCAACTCATCTACAAAACATCTGGTCCTCCAGACCTGTTTGGACTTTGCTCAGCATCGGATCAACCTTCTAGGTCTTTCACTTGATTCGATATCAGGTCCTCCAGACCTATCGAATCCTTCTTCCATATGTCAGGTTCTCTTGACCCATCTTGACTTCCTGCCTGGTTCCATGATCTGCCGAGACTTCCTTGCCTAATATCAAGTCCTCCAGACCTACTAGGGCTTTCAGAGTTGAGATCCTGCACACTGGATTAGTTAATCAGATAACAATAAGACTTAACTTTGATCCTTTGACAACATCGAAACATAGGTTTGATTCTGGTGCTCCCTGTACCAACACTTTCGATGGGCAATTCACTATAAGTTCGGCAAATACAAAGATATTGAATATAAAGTGCATATAAAAATAAATATATCGACAACTTGAAGAAATGAAGTAATCTTGAGCGTCGATTGTCACAGCAACGTTTCGGCATTGTAGAACAGGTTTCGGAGCAGCACGCAAGTATGAAAGTTGTCCAGTGAGTTGTGTCCAAGGTGTTGGTTGAACCCTTCTTTTATAGGTTTCATCCAGGCGCCTCTATTGAGCTTAATCTGATCCTAATCCGAACTCATCGCAGCTTATCCTCTTCTATGTGCCTCAATCCCTTTGAGGCATCTCAATTGCTGACGTGGCTCAACCTGACCACAACGCTATTCTAGCGAGTTTATCGTGAGCCAGACATCTTAATCCCATTGAGGCGCTTGGTTGCTAACGTGCGTCATCCAACTAGAGGCTACCACCTCATCCTACTCACGCTGAGGTCATTGAGGCACCTCAATACCTTTGAGTCGCCTAGTTAGGCTTGAGGCGCCTGGATACTTCCAGGTGCCTGATTCAGCAGTTTTCAGGCTTTAGCTTCTACATCATGGTGTTAGCACAGACAAAACATAAAACATAAAAAATAATGTTTTGATAGTCTTAGGATTGTCTGATTCTGACTTTTGGGTTTTTTGTGAAACCCTAGGTCGAACCGACGCCTACTATTCCCTCAGTGGGGAACGCGTCCTCACCCTTCTTGATGAGACATCGACATTCTTGCAAAAATTTAAGTACTAAATTTTTTCCAAGATTTGGGGGTAAGTAGTGCAATGGAAAGAAATAGTAATGAGATAAAAAAGAATTTTACAGAGAAAGAAACGAAAAATATTTTTAAAAAGCTTGAAAAATCGTTAAGCATTTTCAGAGCAGTTTTGCTCTAATACCAATTGTTGGATTGAAATAGACGAGAGGGGAGGGCGGGGGTGAATCTCATTCATTTAAAACTTTTCTTTTCTTTTACAAAAAACCAAAGTCATAATAGAAATAAGAAAACACACAAGAACATAATTCCTTTTTTTTTACTTGGTTTGTAGTCTAGCGACTACTACTCTAAGGCCCGTGATACTTTATTGCTTTCGAGTAGGCAATCAACTAACTTTCTCCTCTCCGAAAACTTTCAAAGAAGGAGCAAAATCGTACAGAATATGAGGAAGATAGTAACACGCTACTATCCCCCTTAAGTGTAAATGCAAGTAAATGAAAGTTTATACCGACAACAAAGATTGAAACTTTAGCATAGGTTGTCGGAGAGCCTTCTGACACAGTAGAGGCAGAACTTGCACGATCTGAGCAGAAGAACAAATTAAAGAGTGAGTAGAATTGTTGTTGAGCCTTGGATCTTGAGGCTTCTTTTATAGGCCTCGATCAGTCACTGAAAATCATTCAGTCGATTGAACCCTATCAGTTGACTGAATCTATATCAGGTGACTACTCCAGCTTCTTTCCTTGCTTGCTCCGATTCAATCTGATCGATCCCATAAAATATGGATTTTTCAGTCAAACTCTATTCAGTCGACTGAATCCCCATGGGTTTCCTTTCCTGCGATGATTTTATAATATCTGTAATATCTTTCTAAATGGAGTTCGGTCGAGTAATCCCACTAATCAGTCAACTTAAATAAGCTTTCTTCTTTATAGCGATTCAAATCTCCCTATGTTTATCCACCTGGATTAGTTAACTGATCCCCTCGGTCAATGAAGATTTTTCTTCTCTACAAAACATAGTTAGCATAGTAATACAAAAATAATGATCCTACAAAACAGAGTTAGATATCAGATATTTATGCATGAATGAATTAGATAGTTACTACTATCTGATCTCAACTTAGAAACTTTCGTTGATTTCTTTAGTCGGATCATCGCCTAAGGTTTTATCCCAACTGGGACACGACCTCATTGTTCTTATTTTCAAAAGAGTCACTCCACTCTAGGAGCTTACTTTAACTTACTCGCCAAACATCTTATCCTCTAGACCTATTTGAACTTTCTCAACTCAGTGTTTGATCAACTTGACTCACTCAGACTTTTCTTGCAACACCAAATTAGCACAATAGCAATAGTAATGTAAAATAGTGTTATCATACATATACTTGATCCAGCACTTCCCATCATCGTCGGCATCGTTGTTAGGTCGGCCAGCCACAACCCACGGCCAAACCCCGATCGGAGGGAGAGGCCACCGTCGCTCTCTTCATCCTCCCGAATTCTAACCGCTGGTCTTCCTTCGACCATAAGCATAGATCGTTGGTCTTCCTCCTCTCCGACCACAGATCTACCGCCCCCATCCGTCACCTCCCCATTACTTGAGGGCAGATCTGTCGCTCTCCTCGTCGGTGTTGTCTTTCCATCCACCGATTACCACAGACGACAACTACCCTTGCTCTCGCTATTCCTGTTGGAGACAACAACCACCATCACTTCTCCAGCCATCCCTGATTCACCGGCAATCCCCATCAGTCGGCCACTACAACAGCTTCACAGATTGGTTGCTACCACCAACTATAACTGCCGACCACTATAGCCGACAACACCCTTATTTTGGCCATTTCCAATATTGTGGGTTGATGTTTCAGCCACCCACAAATCAGATCAGTTTCGACCATTGACGGGGCTGACTGTTACTGTTTTGGCCATCTCAGCTTCGCCGATAGTCGGTTCTGAGGGGGAAACCATTGGGTAACAAATTCCCTTACCCTATTGCCCTATTAGTTTAGTTTCATGTTATAACTAGATTGAATTGCATGGATTTAATTTAGGTATTTGGTATGTTTTGGATCAAAAAATGAAACGATGAATTAATTAGGATTTATGGAATCATTTATCGATAAAGTTGGTTAGTTTGGGTTAATCAAAGATTTGGTTTGATTGTTTGATTTAAAAGTGGTGTGGGATCATTAAATTGATCCAATTAGGGCTTCCTAAATGGTTTAGGATGTGGTTTAGTTTTTTTGATTCTTGGTAGAACCTAGATATAATTTGTGTTCTACATTGCAGGATTCTGATTTGGAGCAAACTCTTGGACGTGAGGACATTCAGCATGATCTATGATTTTGAGGCGGGTATTTCTTCCCTTGCTCTCATATACATATTGACCTTAGTGCATGATTGATACATTGAATTGGTAGTCATATTTACCTTGATTCTATTCACATGTTACATGAGTTTGATACTTGTTGCTCGTACTTGGAGTTGATCTATTTATATCCATGCAATCTCTTTTGTTTTCATATCTTGTAGTGTGTACGCATGTGTCGTGTGCACGATAGAAACATGCTGATGATTGTATAGTCATGTAGTTGTTAGACACGCATGTGATGTGTATTTATGTACCTATGCTAGTTTTCAGTATATTCATGTTGTGTAGTAGTAAGCACATGTGTGACAATCATTTAGGGAAATTTATCCTGTGAATCATTACATACATCCATGTTTTGTATAGGTGGACACGTGTGTGATGTGTACCTTAGATAATGTAGCATTTGTTGCATATTTTTGATTGTAGTTATGGACACGTGAGTGACGTTACCTTACCTAATTTATCATTGATGTATGCATATGATTGTATATGTAAACACATGGGTGGCGTGTATTTTTAGGTGATGTAACATGTTAGTTGTTATAGCCCATCTCTGATTGGTAGTTATAAACAAGTGTGTGACGTGTATTATAATTGATTTGTCTTGATTGGATGTGATGATATACATTGCATAGATAGACATATATGATGGTAGAATTGTTTGTATCATACCCATTATGGTGATGCATGCTTGCTATCGATTATGTCTCCCTTTGAGTGTGAGAGAATTGTAGTCATGTTATTCCTTGCTTATTGCTTGATTGTATACATCTAGTCTACGGATGAGTGTGTTGCATGCGGGCTATCGATTATGTCTCCCTTTAGGTGTGAGAGAGTCATAGTCATGCTGTTTCTCATCATACCCTATCCTAGACAGGGATTGATATACCTTAGGTTTCCCATGAGGCCATTCGTGATAGAGCGTTCTCCCACAGTCCATAGCTAGATAGCTACATCCTGTGTGCCCACGAGGTCATTCATGGTAAAGCGTTCTCCCACAGATAGGGACCCTGACATTTCAAACTGCCCACGAGGCCATTCGTGGTAAAGTGTTCTCCCGCAGTCCATAGCTGACGAGTTAGATGTCTTGGTCATCGTATTACCTTGTGGTGGAGCATTGCTCTCACATATATTGATTTATTTCTGTTACTTTTATTGGTACATGCATATGAGATATTGTACCCATGTTGATCATTATTAACACTACTCATGATACTATGTGCAACTGAGTAGGGTGATTGTGTAGTAGAAGCATACATGTGTTATCTTTCAATTGGTGAGTATATTCTTCTTTGAGACTGTATACCTATTGAATCTCTTTACATGTATATGGATTATGCACCATCTTCTATTATCCGCTGAGTATTCTTTTGTTCTCACTATCCTTTCTTTCCATTTTATTTCCAGGTTAGCAGGTAGATGTTGAGTTGTGTTGCTTGGAGGATCTTGTCTACGCCATCCCATTCACATCGGGCATTTATTTCTCTTTTTGCTTCAGTTTTCTTTACTTCCACATTTTTGGTTATTGAACTTGAGTTCTAATAATTGACTTTAGTGTGGATTTTGGTCTTGATGGTGTTTTATATGGGTTTGGTACTTGGTATGTGTAAGCCGTGCCGAGATGTTGTCTATCTAGTTTTATGTTTGAGTGGTTTTGGATTTAATTACTCTTGATAGTTGTGTATTACCACCCTACGTGGTTGTGTTGGTTTTTTAGTTTTGTGGACTCATATCATGTTATATCTAAGATTGTCATAGGGGGTACTATCTGTATCATCGGGCAATTGTACCTCCGGGGCGTGATAGTCAAACAAATATCAAAATATTGGAGGTCGATTGCACCAACACCCTGCACCAATAATCTCTCCCTTTTTATTATAAAAATCAAGCTCAAAGTTAAGAAAATAAAATGTAATTTTCAAAAAGCTAATAAAATTAAATTTTCCAAAAAAAAATATATCCCCCTTGACTAAATGTCTCCCTCTTAAATTAATATCTTTGAAAATACTTAAACTTTTTCAAAACGAAACTTTAACTTTTAATCTATCCTCTCCCTCTTTGACATAATTAAAAAAAACTCATCAGAGAGGTTGAAAAAGCACCAACCATTTAGAATAAAAATATTTTTAATGAAAAATATGGAAAAGTTTTTCGAAAAGGCAATATGAAATGGTAACAAAATTAAAGATTTTGAAAGGCTTTAGAAAAAAAATTAAAATGGATTTTAAAAAATATTTTTCAAAAATATTTATAAGATATTTTTTTTTTAAAAAAATGAAAATAGAAATTAAAATTTTAAAATTGATTTTCAAAATATTTTTAAATAGAAAATAACTTTCAAAATAGATTTTATAAAATCTTTTTAAGATAGAAAATAACTTTCAAAATTGATTAGAAAATATTTTCAAAATAGATTTTATAAAATCTTTTAAGATAGAAAATAATTTTCAAAGATAGAAAATACATTTTCAAAAGAATTTTCAATAACCTTGTTTAGATAGAACATAGATTTTCAAGGTATTTTTCAAAAAAAGGTCTTCAATTAATTTTATAGAGATTTTTTTGAAAAATATTTTGAAGTCAAAATAAGGTTTGAAAACTATTTTAAGTCAAAAGCAAGTTTACGAGAAAAAATTATCTTAATTTAAAATAAAGTTTTCAAGAAAATGTTTTCAAGTTAGAATTTTTGAAAGATATTTAAAAGAATTCAAGAAATAGTTTTAAGTAGAAATAAAATATTCAAAAAATGTTTTGAAGTTGAAGTAGCATATTCGAAAAAAAAAATAAGTCAAAAAAACTGTTCAAGAAATTAACTTATTGAAAGAATGAATATTACTTGCAATTTTAAGAAGATAAAAATATTGATGCTTGCAATAATATGATAGAGGACTTTAATAAGCAAAAATAGATCCTAAAGTCCAAACATGCATGATAATCAATTGGATATGCATAAATAGTATCATCAAACTTTTGCTTAATCAAACAAGAGTTCTGCATTAAATAAGTCAAGTCAATCAAAATAGCAAGCATAGTCCTACTAAGTGAGTTTAGCTTTGACTAAGTCAAGATAGCAAAATAGACATAGTCAAATAAGCTAACGCTAATCATAGGGGGGAGGGGATGTTGGTCGAACTGCCAGCCTCGCATCATGTTGCTGCTGGCTCTACTATGAGAGTGAGTGATGTTGATTGTCTATATGCTGCCGGAGAGAAGTTATCTATCCCTAGAGAGAGTTGATCCGTCCCTCGATTGAGTCTAGGCATTCATAGACGATCTCCCGAAATAGGGCATCTAAATCGTTTGGCTGCGAGGAGTTAGTCTGAGTGAATGAGGGTCCATGCTAAGCATAGTTAGGTGTAGGCAACCCAAATAGAGGAATATCTGGTTCAACTGCTTCAGGTTCTTCTTCCTCAAGCTCCTCTACATGTCTAGGTCTACGCTGAGCTTTGTAAAATAAGGTTCCATCTTTGTGTTGTCCTATGCCAGCTAGTGATAAGTGCTTAAGTTCTATTTTGTCAAAGTCTTCCGATAAGGTCTTGATTCAAACTAAAGCAGTGTTTATCCCTAATCGTGCCATGACTTTGGTTAGAATGAGGCAATAGGCCATATGGGCCCTACTAGAGGTACTACACCCAGAATAGTAGATGATGACCTTAAAGATTTAAAGATTAGTAGCCATATTTTCACATCTAGCCTATGTCTAAATGCATATATAAGGAACAAGTGATAGGGTCTAATGACTGACAGGTCTTTGGTGGATAGTGGTAGGACACAATTTACAATGAACTTGTAAGTTTGTTGTCCTGGATACTTAGGTTGACAGTATGTACCTTTTTCTTGTGAGGGGCATGAAATAATTCTTGATGCATGATGTCTAGGGTAAGGTGTGCAAATGGTTTAGGTATGATGTTTGGGGTAGGTGGGAAAGCAATGGAACATGTTGTGGGACTCTCTAGGGTTTTAAAAGTTTACTATGGTCTCAACATCACAAAACATGTCTACGGTGGCGACCCTAGTCTTATAATGCAAGTCATCTATAGGGGTGAGGTTATGATAAAATTTGACGTAAAAGTCAAGATTGATGAGATAGTTCAGTAGACTAAGTCAGCTAGGGCATAATAGTTGATTATCTCAACTATATTCAGATAGTAGGTATGTAAAAATTCAAAGTCTAGATATCGGGTACTTATGACTTCATGGGTCTTAGTTTCAAAAGATAGTCTAAGTTATTCTAAGAGCAACCTTGGGTCAAAGGTCAGGTGACATGAACCTTGTTTGGCACGACATTTTTAGCTATAATAATTTAAAAGAAATAAATATTACCTCTATAGGAATGAAAAAGGGAGGTTTAGAGATAGTTACCGAGGAATATCAGAGGGGTCGAAAGCTTCGGATCCTGAGGGCTTTGGATTTGGTCGACGGAATAAGGAGGAGAAAGAAATTTGAGATGTGGTAGACCTTACCCGACACCCTCTTTTATAAGACAATCGATCTACCGGTCCATTTAAATTTGATCAACTACTCAGTTTCCAACGCCACTTTTTTGGTTCCCAAGGTCATTCAGTCTATGGATGCTTAAGGATCGGTCTACCGATCAAGTATGTTCAACGGCAATCTAACAATCAATTTTTGACTAGGATTGGTCTATCGATACTGGTTTTGGTAAACTGATAGGTCATTTTTTGTCTTTTTGTGACGTGTTTGGTCTTGGTTGTTTAAACAGGTTCGGTCTACCAATATGGTTTTCGATAGATCGATTGGCTAGTTTTACAGTTTAGTCCTAACTTAGAGTTTATTCATTTTGGCTGTTATTTGTCCTAAATAGATATCTAACCTTTTGTTTCTAGCTTAACTATCATAAGATAAAACTTTCAGTTAGGTTAGTCAAGTTAAGTGACTTGTTCATTGTGAACATAGGAAATCACTTAGCTTGATTAATTTGGAAGTTTTTAGCCCATATTTATGATGATGCACTGACACAAGCATCTAAAATCTAGGCATGGACATAAGTATCCCACACCATTCTAGGTGGCTCAATACAAAAACAAGTTAACCCTAATGTGTTTGTGAGATGCTAGTTGCCTATACCTATAGGTTCATGCTTTCTACAGTAAGACCTAGGCTAGTTCCTTAAAACTAAAAATTATATCATTCATGTTCTATCTATCTAGTCATATCCTAATTCCTATTGATTGAGTGGTCATATGCACATTAAGATATAGTTTGTTGATTTTAACTTAGTATCTCACCCATTCTATATTATGAAACAAGTTAGTCCTATGGGTTTTGTGAGATTTTCAATTTTACTTAATTATCAAATTAATTTGAATTTTGAAGCTAATATGACCTTGGGTTAGATTTAGGTTTAGTCATCAGTTAGTTAAATACATATTTCAAAAATTGACTTCCAGGTCATGCCGAGACATAGAGGCCTTCTTTGATATCGGAGCAATGACCACTTCCTTAAACAAAGTTATTTTATGAAATTATATATTTAACCTACTTCTTGAAAAACCCTAGTCTAAAGTGATTAGGATGTGGCGAGGTAACTTTAGTCAGTTCCTCTCAGCTGAGTGCACTAAGTAGGGTGCTCCTTACTCAACTTGGATACACTCAAACTGAAAATCCCTAACTTACTATCATCTCGTCGTGTCGTGATACTAGGTTGTCAAGAATCAAATAAACTCTTTTCCTATCTAGCCGTTCTAATAATGTGCATAGATTATATATGTTTTGAGGTATTGTTTGTTGCACATCTACTTGTATTTCACTAAGTATGATATACATTATTGCACCCTATTTTATTATATTATCATGCTTTTACTCCTTTGGTTCGAAGATATGCTCTCTTTGTATTTTCATTAACAGGATGCAATTTGGAGCTAAAATGGAGCAAAATGGACATTAGAGCAAGTTCGAAGGGAAAGAAGCCAAGCATGGCTGTGGCTTATAAGCATGATCGTGGCTTATAAGCATGATCGTGGTCATACCTCATAGGCACGAACATGCTTCATTAGTTGGTGCCTCCAGAAGCTCCCATAGCCAGGTCATTTCCAAAGGCACGACTGTGCCTCCTTAGTAGCTCTCCTCAAAAATTCCAGCAGCACTCATGGCCAGGTTGTGCCCAAATGCATGATTGTGTCTCTCATCCAGCCGTTCCCATCGAAGGATTCAAGCACCAACCATGGCCAGGTTGTGCCAACAGGTACGACTGTGTCTCCCTTCATCTCGTTTCCCACGGTTGGGTACCGTGTCCTTTTCATGGGACTTCTCATGGCACGATCTTGCCTAAGAGGCACGGTCATGCGGCGAGGTCCCTTGGCCATGTGGGTCACCTATAAAAGGGGTTTAAGATCCCTTTTTCAAAAGGAGGAAAGGTTTCCCCTTCAAGGGAACCTACGAGGTCCATTTCCGAGTCAATTTCAACGATTCGTCCACCTTCGGAGCTTGGATTTCATCCAAAGACAACAACATCCACTTGATAAGCATCTCTTCCTCTTATTCTTTGTTGGATTGTAAGAATGCTTCATTTATTGTCTTTGGTTTATTTTCTTCTTGCTATGGAGTAGAACCCCTAGATTCTAGGATGTAGGAAGTAGTTTTAATGTGATATTGATGTATAAACTATGGATTTTCCAATTTCGTTATTCAATGACTTGTTCTATATATGTTGTGTCTTGTTTGTGTTTGATTTAATGTGCATGCATATGGATGTGAAGAAGTTGTCACCATATAGAGGAGAGGCTTTAGATTGTATGACCGAGGGGCCCTTAGTGATAGAGGGTAACCCTTTAATCGGACTTCCTAGAGTCATCGTCTTGAAATGATGGCCAATTATCCGCAAGGGGTTAACTAATTAGTGTTTAATGGGTTTATACCAATTTAATGTTATGAAGTGACTTGTGTAATCTAGACTCTATGACCGGGGGGGGCTTTAGTGACAAAGGGTAATCCTTTAACCGACTTTCTATGTTACCTCTTTTACTTAATAACATTGAATGAACAATGGTGTAAACACTCCAGTGTGACCTCCATGGGTTCTTACTAGTAATTTGGTTAGAATCCCTACAAGTATGTAAATATGGAGAGTAAGGGAATGAACAATCCATAGTACGTCAACTAGCACCATAATGGAACCGAAATCTTAGGATCACCTTCCCAAACCAATTCCTCTCTTAGCGACCATTCACTCTCACTAGACCTCTCTCTCTCTCTCTCTCTCTCTCTCTAGTTCACAAATTTTCACACGATTCTTGATTGTTTAGATAACTTATTTTGTGGACTCACTAGTGATTAGTCAACAATCCCTATGGATCGATATTTTTATTACTTGATTACTTAGCCATGTACTTGTGGTTTTGACAACAAGTTTTTGACACCGTTGTTGAGAACTATTTTAGATTAACATCAGTGATAAGAAATTTAGTTACTTTAGACTCTTTTCTTTTTGTTAATAAATTTTTTCATTTTCTTGTTTTGTGAATAACTTTGCAATTTACATTGCTTTCTTCATTTCTGCATTTACTTTTGTGCAAATAATTCAGTCTTGGAACTTTGATTTCAAAGAGATTTGGATTTGCTCTTTTGTATGTGAAGGGATAATATTGCAGGAGATCTTTTGCCTGTTGATTCTAAGATTGACAGAATGTGAAGTACATCTCATCATGGTAAACAAGACTCTTATAGATTATGCTACTCCCCTATCTGGAAGGGTATTGGATCTTATTGTACCTCCACCGATCTATGCTCAGAATTTCATTATTAACCCAATATTTATTTCTAAGATTCAAGAAGATCAATTTGGAGGGTTGGATTCTAAAAATTTGTATCAGCATCTTGTGGAATACTACAAATATTGTAATGCATTAAAATATAAAGGTGTTCTAGAAGACACAATTTGGCTACTAGCATTTCCCTTCAGTCTCAGGGATTCAGCCAGAACTTGGTTAAATACTTTACTGCCCAGAAGCAGCATCATGACATGGGATGAATTAGAGCAATAATTTTTGAACAAGTATTTTTCACAAAGAAAAACGATCTATCTTAGGAATCAGATCTTGAGCTTCAAGCAAAAAGATGGAGAGTCGTTATGTGAAGCATGAGAAAGATTCCTAGACTTATTGTACTAATGTCAACACCATGGTCCGAAAAAGTAGTTGATTATCCACATATTTTACATTGGGATTTCTTTCTCCAAAAAGACTCAGTTAGATTCGGTTGCAAGGGGCTCTATGATGAGAAAGAGTTTGAAAGAAGCATATGATTTGATTGATCGATTAGTAACAATCCATAATGAATGGTTAGAAGAAAATTTCATGACTCCCCCATTAGAAATCTCTGAAATACAAAGTTTGAAAGAAGCATTAAACATCAAAGAGGAGTTATATTCGGCGATTAGTAATGTTGAAAACCTTAAAGGAGACAACATTCAGTCCCAACATGAAACATTCAGGCACTTAGATGATGAGTTGACTACTTCGGCCAAATCAAATCTTAAAGAGTGTTGTAATGAAGTTGCATGGAGAAGTGGTGATGAATTTTAAGAAGTACATTTTCAAACATTAGAGGATCCCATGGAGGAAAGTTTGATTTATGAAAGTCAGATACTCTAGATGATGGGAATAAAGAGTATGAGCAGATCAAGACAATTGATCAAGACCTTCCTAAACTTGAAGTCACGCCACCTCAAGTAGAACTTAAACCTCTCCCTCCTAATCTCATATATGAATTTCTTGGGCCAAATTCAACATTTTCGGTGATTATCAATGCAAGTTTGAATGAATCTGAGAACAAAAGGTTTCTTAGAGAACTAAGCTTGCATAGGAAGGTAATCGGATACACTATCAATGACATTAAGGGAATTAGTACTTCTCTGTGCATGCATAGAATTTTACTTGAAAATGATCATAAATGCTCAGTTGAACATCAGAGAAGGTTAAATCCCAACATGAAGGAAGTGGTTAGGAAAGAAGTGTTGAAGCTTCTAGATGCAGGAATTATTTACCCCATTTCTAATAGTGAATGGGTAAGCTTGGTACATGTGGTTCCAAAGAAAGAAGAGAAAATTGTGGTTGAAAATGAGAAGAATGAATTGATGCCTACTCGGATGATTACTGATGTGTGCAAACCGCAAGTGCGCGGTATGTCGTCAAGTAATAACAGATTGAATCCACAGAGAATGGTGGTTAAGTACTAGTATACTAAACAAACTGCGATTGTCTAGACTAATCGTGGGTTGGAGTAGTGAAAGAGTAAAAGATCTAGAAGGAGAAATCAGAGAATTCTATGAGAAGAGAGAGAATTGAGATAGATGAGAGAAAGGAAGGAAGAGTGATCCGAGAGAAATCGATGGGAAAAATGATTCTAGGACTTCGATTTCACCTAAATGATTATAAACATTTAATCTATATTTGGTAGGTAGACTATGCTATGGTATCTTATGTAAACTTTTGAAACTACACTAGCGTATCCATTCCAATTCGTTGTCTACTTTCAGAGCAGTAGATATGAGGAATTGCTTTCCTAAGGAGATCCCTATCACATGATCCCACAATCCCTGAGTTATCTTCTCTTATTGTGTGGATACAAATTGGAACTGATTCATTAAAATCTATGATAGCCTATGACTCCTCGTGGCATACCGATCTACTTTCGTAGGTGACTCTTCACGTCTTGGGTTTTTATAGGTCGGAGGGTTGGGTTCTCCTTTTGGTTCATCCCTAAATCATTGTGGGATACAAATCTTGTGCTTTTGGCATCAAGATTGTGTTCAATTGGTAGATCCGGACCACAAACACACATATCATTGAACAAGAAATAATTCAAATTCTATAGATTAAACAATCAGTGTCTACATATCAAATGAGCTACTCCCTAATCCTAAAATCAAGAGTCTACTCTATGAATTCTAAGTTACAACAAGAAATCATCACAGTCATGTGTAATCCCACACGGTCGTGTGGAGTAAAAACACCCCCGGTCATGCTTCTTATTTTGTGGCCCTTCTTCGCTTATTCTTCCTCTATCGGCCCTCCACGCCCATGAAAACTCCATGGCCAGCTCGTGTGGGCCTTTGAACCTACAAAAGAAAAGGAAAAATATTAACAAAATTATTAACAAAGATAAAGAAATAAAAATTACATCTAAGTAAATCCTTGGGTTGCCTGCTAAGAAGCGATTGTTTAAGGTCATTAGCTCGACCCCTGACTTGGCTCAACTTGGAGTCTTGGCCTTGAAGGGGTTACTCCCCTCCCCTATGGCCTTCTGGGCTTGGACCCCTTCTTTCCATCCTATCTTTCGTTGGGATAATATACTTTTCAGGGTTGGG
>JBBUKS010498439.1:0-14543 GCA_038050645.1 Hedychium gardnerianum
ATAGATGTTACTCCGACTTTCTCTCTAATACTCTCATTTCTTATTTTGTCCATCCTTGTATGCCCACACATCCACCTCAACAAAGAAAATAAATCAAATCTACTCACAAATTAACTAACCTAAATTGAACCAACTCAATACTTGAACTCCTACACTTAGACCTGTTCGATTCTCATGGGGCTAAGTCACTAAGTGGAAACTCATACTGCTTAGTAATAATTGATAATTACTCAAGATTTACTTGGGTAAAATTCTTAAAACATAAAGATGAAATATTTGAAAATTTTAATAATCTTTGTAAATTAATAGAAAATGAAAAGGTTGTAAAAATTAAAAGAATAAGAAGTGATTATGGAGGGAAATTTGAAAATCATAGGTTTACTAAATTCTGCTTAAATAATGGCTATCACCATGAATTGTCATGCCCTAAAATCCCTCAACAAAATGGTATAGTTGAAAGGAAAAAATAGAACACTATAAGAAGTAGCTAGAAATATGCTAAATGAATATAATCTATTTGATCAATTTTAGGCTGAAGCAATAAGCACAGTTTGCTACATTAAAAATAGATTCCTTATTAATAAAATCCAAAATAAAACCCACTATGAAATCTATTATAATAAAATACCTAATTTAAAATACTTAAAAGTATTTGGATGTAAAGTACATATCTTAAACACTAAAGATTACTCAGGAAAATTTACATCTAAATCTATAAATGGAATTTTTCTAGGATATTCAAAACTAGTAGAGCCTATAGAATCTATAACAAAAACATGTTAAAAATTGAAGAAACAATTAATGCTATATTTGACGAAGAAAGTAACCCTAACAACCCTAACCAAATAGAACCAACTAGTAAACCAAATATTGTAAATCTAGAAGATGACGAACCTAGACTTGAATCAAACACAAATGAATAAGAAGAACCCAATGTTAATACTAACATAAGAGCACCTAGAATGAGATCTAATCATCTAACCGATCAAATTTTGGGTGACCGAAATCTAGGAGTTAGAACTCGATCATCTTATAGGAATCTAAGTCAAATTGCCTTAATATCTAAAATTGAACCTAAGACTATAGAAGAAGCTCTACCTGATCCTGATTGGATAATAGCAATGCAGAAAGAATTAGCCCAATTTGAAAGAACCCAAGTTTGAGATTTAGTACCTATGCTGAAAGATAAATTCATCATTGGCACTAAATGAGTTTTTAGAAAAAAAAAAACTAGATGATAAAGGTGAAATTATTAAGAATAAAACCTGATTAATAGCTAAAAGATTTAGTCAAATAGAAAGACTAGATTATGATGAAACCTATCCACTTGTAGTTAGACTTGAATCCATTAGGATGCTACTAGCCTATGCAGCACATAAGATATTCAAGTTATATCAAATGAACATAAAATCTGTGTTTCTTAATAGGTTCATCAAAGATGAAGTATATGTAAGTCAACCACAAGGATTTGAGGATTTAGACCACCCAAACCATGTCTTTAGACTAAAGAAAGCCCTATCTAGACTAAAACAAGTACCTAGGACTTGGTATGATAGGTTGTCAACTTACTTAGTATCTAAAGGGTTTAACCAAGGACAAATTGACTCAACCCTTATTGTTAAAACATTAGAAAAAAGATATTTTTATAGATCAAATCTATGTAGATGGCATAATCTTTGGTTCAACCAACACAAAATTCTTTAAAAAATTTATAACATTAAAGTGAATTTGAAATGAGTCTAGTAGGAGACTTAACTTTCTTTTTAGGGTTACAAATAAAACAAACAAAAGATAACAATTATGTTTTTCAAAATAAATATGCTAAAGAATTAATTAAAAAAATTGGAATGAAAAATACTAAAGAAATTAATACATCAATGGAAAATGTAAAAATCAATAATGATCTAGTAGGAAAATCAATTGACTTAAAATACTATAGGACTGCTATAGGAAGTCAGTTGATATGTATGCTAGATATCAATCCTGTGTAAAAGAATCACATTTAACACTTGTAAAAAGAATACTTAGGTATATTAAAAGTACACTAAATATAGGAATTTGACACCCTAGAACAATCAATTTTGATTTAGTGGAGTACTCTGACTTAGACTATGCTAGTTCCAAGCTAGACAGGAAAAGTATAAGTGACAATTGCCAACTTTAGGTCAAAATCTAGTTAGCTAGTGTAGTAGAAAGCAACACTTTGTTGCATTATCAACTACTGATGCAAAGTACATAACAATGGGGGAATGTGTAACTCAACTACTATGGATGATGCATACACTCAAAGATTTCCAATTAAATTGCAAAAATACTAAAGTCCTAATTGACAACATTAGCTCAATCAACTTAATTAAAATCCAATACATCATTCAAGAACTAAGCACATCAAAGTAAAACACCACTTTGTTAGAGACCGTGTAACTAGGGGTGATATTATACTTGACTATATTGAGTCCAAGTCAAATATAGCAGATATTTTTACTAAACCTTTATCAAAAACTGAGTTTAGTAAACTTAGAAGATAATTAGGAATGTGCTTAGTAGAATAGGTTATTTATGTTTTCTTCAAAAGTACTTAATGTTTTTTAAACTTATTATTTTTCAAAACTTATGTTCTTCAAAACTTATATTTTTCAAAACCTATGTTTTAAACTTATGTAATTTTGTTTACTTACAAAATGGATCTAACCTAGATCTTATCGTAGAAAACATGAACCTATAAATTTAGGTAATCAACATCTCACAAACACACTAGGATTAACTTGTTTGTGTACTGAGACACTTAAAATGATGTGAGATGCTTAGGTTCAAGCCCAAATTTCATATGCTTATATCAGTGCATCATCATAAATTAGAGCTAAAAATTTACAGTAATCAAGTTAAGTAATCCTTCATAATAATTGACTAGTTGAAAACTCTTACTTGACTTGACTAACTTATTGAAAACTTCTATCTTATGATAGCCAAGCTAGAAAGAAAAGTTAGACATTTTTAATAAGGATGATAGATGAGTTATTTTCAAATATTATATTTTCTAAATTTGTCAATTTAGAAAGGGGCAACTATAGGATTTTTTTTTACTTAAAAAGTGCTTAAATTAATTATTGCAAACATTAATTTTATTATCCATTTGATTTAATATGCAAGAATTGCTAAAATTATTTAAGTTCTTAAACTTTTTTATTCTCGTTGAAATTGGCATTCAAAAATTTTATTTTTGGTTTTAAAATCATTTTTTTGAAAGGTCTATTTTTATTTAAAATTATTTTTCGAAAAGTCTATTTTGACTTAAACATATTTTTTGAAAATTATATTTTTTTATTCTTGACTTAAAAATATTTTTTCAAAATCTATGTTTTTCTTACGATCTATGTTAAAAATATTTTTTTTGAAAAATCTTTTGTCAATGTTATATATATTTTGTAAATGTATTTTTTTAAAAGAAATTTTTTTTCTAGCTTAAAAGGTTTCTGGAAATTATTTTAAGGTATTTTCTATTTTAAAAAAAAAACAAAAACAAAAAAAAATTCTAGCTTAAAAGATTTTTGATAATTCTTTTAAAGGGATATTTTCTATCGTGAAAAATCCTTTAAAAAAAATTATTTTCTAGCTTAAATTTTTTTTCAAATTTTTTTTGTAAGTCTTTTCAAACCTCGAATTCTATTAAACTCTTTTGAAAAACATTTTCGTTTGCCTATTTTGGTGGTTGGAAATATTTTTGAAAACTCATTTACAAAATGTTTACTGATCTTGGATCTCCTTGACAATTTTTTATTAAGGGGAGAGAATATGTTAAAGTTTTTGAAAAAACTTCAGTATTTTAAAAAATCTCAAAGACATTAATTTCAAGGGAGAGATTAAGCTCAGGGGAGAAATTCAGTTAAGAGAATTTTTTTTTTAATATGTTTTATAATTTTAAATTAAGTTGTCATAATAAAAAAGTGAAAGATTGTTGCTGCAGGGAGCACCAGATAATCGAATGTGAGTTTTGATATTGATAAAGGGTTCAAAGTTAAGCTTAATTGTGATCTCACAAGGTTGATCAAGTATGCAAGTAACTCAATCAGGAAAATCCTAGTAGGTCAAGTTGGTTGTACTAGACAAGTGAAAGTCTTAGTAGATCAGTTTGACTAATGACTAGATAAGAAAGTCTTAGCAGATCAGGGACACCAAGCAGCTAAGTATAGATGGTTCAGTGGACTGAACATCTAGCAGAAAGGACTTGATAGGTCAGTGATGATCAGAGGTCAAGTCAGGAAGTCCACAAGTGATCAGATGTCGAGCAGAGGAAGTCCAAACGGGTCTAGAGGATCAAGGTTTGGCCAATGATAAATTGAGGTAAGCTCTTGGAGTGGAGTGATTCTTCCGAAAGGAAGAACGAGTAAGGACGAGTCCTCCTAGTAGGGACATTTTTAGGCGTCGATCCGACTAAGTGATTCACTTGAATTCTGAAGTTGAGATCGGACAGTCAGGCAACTGTCAAACTCAATTGTTCTTGAACTACATATTACTGAACTAACTCGTTTTTGTAGGTTCAATAGACTGATCGGCTGGATCGATAGATCAAACAAGATTGATAGACTGATCGACTGGATCAGTTAATCGAAAGTTGATGTGTCAGCCAAGTCATCCAGTGATGACGTGACATCTAACATAGACTGGATGAGTCTCGGATGGCTGACGTGGCATAAGATAAGAACCATCATGTTGACTTGGCAAAGTGATAAAGTTGAACCAGCTGACGTGATAGAAGGACTAATCAAAGGTAAAGACTACGATGCTGACGTGGTAGAGGATCCTCATCAACTTGCTGACATGACGGAATAGGAGTGGCCAAGGCCAGATCGGTAGACTGATTAATCAGATCTTGATTTTGTTTTCAAGGCGATAGGTATACTAATCAGGCGGATCGATAAACCGATCCGAGCCTATAAAAGAAGCCTTCAGCTTGAGGCTTCATCATCAAATCTCAAGTACTCCTACTCTCGCCTTGCTCTGAAACGTTGACGCTACGATCAACTGTTGCTCTGACAACCGTGCTTATCTTCGGATCCTACTTGTCGGTATATTATTTTTATTATCGTCTTTTGTACTTAAATTGTAAAATAGTAAACGTGTTACCATTACTTAGCTTTTTGTAAGACGAGTCTCTTTCTCTTCTGAGAAAGAGACAGTTAGTAGATTATCTATCGAAAGCAGTCGAAGACCGCGAGTCTTGAATTAGCAGTCATTGGCTGTGAACCAAGTAAAAAAGAAAGATATCTTTTTGTTTGCTTTAATTTCTGTTGTTATCTTTGAAAATAGTAACACAAATTTTAAAAATGAGAGTTAGCGACATGCTATTCACCCCTCCCCACAAACATTTTTCGATCCTACAATCATGACTTTCACTTACCCAACATTAAGTTCACCTTAACCCATTAGGACTTTCACTTGTCTAGCCTTAGATTCAATTTGATCTGCTATGACTTTAACTCACCCGACTTTAGATCCATCTTAACTTATCAAGATTTTTATTTGAGTAGTATTGACCATTACTTGTCAGAATTTACTTTTTGCTTAGTCTTAGGTCCATATTGACCTGCCAAAACTTACATTTTTCTAGTTTTAGGTTCAACTGGACTCACTTGAGCTTTTTTCACTTGTCAAACATTCAGTCAATTTTGACTTGTCGAGATGTCATCCAATGAGCTGTGAATTTTATGCTAAACTTCATCAAATGACATGTAGAGATTATTATTAATACATTATCTCTCTTAAATCTAAAGCTAAACTTCAAGCAAATGGGCTATGAAATCTTATCCTATTAATCTCAATTAATTATTTATTGAATCTATACTAATAGAATTAGCAACTAATCTTATTTAATATAAAATATTATTTAATTAATGTTAAAATTTATACAAAAAATAATTAGCATCTAATCTTATTTATTTTTTAAAATATTTAATTAATTTTAAAATTTATAGAAGAGTTTCAAACCTTCTAATAATTTTATTTCCTGTCAAATAATTCTAAAACTTGATTTCACTCTAAATTAATTTCCATAATTCTTATAAAATTAATTCACAATGAATTTGAATGAAAATTAACTCTTTCCTAATTTTCGATATGTACAAATTAACCATTAATTATACAATTACTCTCTAAATTTAATGATACATAAGTGATTGCTATATGAAAATTAATTATCATAATATTTAAAAAAATTAACTTTATCAATATCTCATGTTAAATCATCAAAAATATTTGATCGAAAGTGTACTTAAATTCATAGAGGCACAAAAGATTAGGATTGCTAGCGTTTCACATCAAAACTCTTTCTTTCTTCATTTTTTTTAATAATCCAGTATTTAATTTTTCGAACCGATTAATTTTGAAAGTGACTGACCCGACCCTATAAAAATTTTTCATCAACTATCACAGTAAATTCAAGAAGTGACAAGTAACCCGACACTCACAATCGGACTTTCTAGGAATTAATTGTTGAAAATTTAATGGATGGATTGGCGTTGTTGATCCAACTGCTAGGTCCGGTCAATCGGCTCAACGATGAGTCAACTACTTGATCTGGAAGAGCTCGATATGGTGATGTAGACCTTGTTCCTTTTATATTCTCGACACACCATTTCGGTTATCGAGACATCCCTTTGAATAATAGACGTATTTTTTTTGGTATCATCGTTACCAACTTAATTTCGTCAGTTGTCGAGTTATCCCTTTGAATATCGACACATTCCTTCAGGTAAGTTTATCCCTGTGGATAAGAGTGTTAAGGTCGAGATGAAGGTTAGACCTTTTTTTAAGATGATATTATCCCGCCCAAATACTTATGGTTTGTCAACAATCTCCTCCCAAGATACAATGATCTATGCCTCGAAATAAAAGCACTTTAAATTTTGAACTCTAGCGAACTTTAAAAGTCTTAGAACTCTTAAGAAATGAGAGAGACAAAAGAGCTCCAGAGGAGATTTCATAATTTGATAATTGTCTGAGTTAAATCAAAGGAGTGAGATTCCTTATATAAGGAAGGAAGGTTACTCCCATAGGATGAAGAGTTTTTTTCCAAAAAAGTAAAAAGACGCGGCAGGCATGCATCTTTTCACATAAGACATTATCGAGTATCTTTTCACTTAAAACATTTTCAATTCAAGTAATCAATACACATGAATTAATTAATTTAATATTATAGCATTGATTAATCTATCATATATATTAATTAATCAATTAATTAATATTATAATCACCCGAATCTTTTGATCAATCAATTAATATTTATGAATTAATCAATCTATTAATTAATTGATAATCAATTAATTAATTTTGCAGCTACACTCCTCAATGGTTCCACATGAATTATTCATGCATATTCGAGTTAGCATTCATGTAATCTTATTTTTGAATCCAGCTCATGTGCGAGTCAAAACTTTCATCCAATCATACTGAACTAATCCTTCTTTAGATATTAATTTTTCATTCACTCAAAAAATTGACTTACGACGATCTACTTGCGAAATAACCATTTCGTCCAAATTCAATTAATTGATTATGGAAACCAATTTTTCAAAATTAATCACACCAGACAAATGCCCTTATTGAGAACTGACCCAAATGCTTCTATTAGTGTCGTTCATGCCTTGCCACTTGCATGGTGCCGGAGGGAGGAATTCTTTCTTTCTTCATATAGAAAGAGAAAAGAGAGAGAGCGCTTTTTAAAAGAAGTTCATCCAATTTTCTTTTACTACTAGTTTCTAATACTTTAGTTGGGCCATTCTTAGAATTTAATTTCTATAAATTTAACATCTCTAGACTCAATGATCATTGGATTCCAAATCCAAAAGTCTATATGCCTTAGAATTTTCAACATAGCCAAAAAATACATCTTTTATAGCTCTTTGACCTAATTCGATTCTTTTATGCCTTTGTTTGCTCTGAGATGCAGATGAGAGAAAGTATATATTGCACGAGAGTATATTTACCTATAAAAAAATAATAGGCAGATAAATTTTAAATCCCTTTGCAGATTGATTTTGATTCATTTTCTCATCCATCTAAAATTGGGCTATGAAGTTGCAGTTGTGTCGTGTACTCACGGTGTTGTCGTGAGGTTTCAAAGTCACAGTCGCGATGGACACGAACTTGCAGTGTCACCACAAGGACATGAACTTGCAATTGTAACGACTGCAAATTCGCAATGTCGTTGTCAGGCCACAAACTCATAGTCGTAGCGGCCGCAAACTCGTGGCACGGCTAGCCACCACTGTGAACTTGCAGTCAGCCACAAACTAATGGCAACTGCATTGCAAATTCGAGTTCTTGGCGAGGCCACGGGCTGGAATTTTCAGCGTTACAACAAGTTGACTAGCTGACCAGGGGTTTCGAACCGTGATTGGATCTACATTAACCCTAAAATATTATTCAGATTTTGTGATTGGTGAGCAATAAAGACAAATGGAATTTTGTAAGTTTCAAAATAATGAAAATCGGAAACCAAATCAAAATCTGACTCACCATTGCGGGCCGTCTCGACCTTTCTTGAGGTCCTAAGCTGATTTTTTTTTAAAACCTTAATATATTTTTTTAAAATAAATATTAATTTTTTAAAATATTAATTTTTATATACAATATTATTATTAGAGACATTTAGTTTTATTAGTAAATTGTAAAAGGATAATTTCATACATTATAAAAGATTGTTTTCATAATTGAAAATAATGACCAATTAAGTCATGTAATAATGATTTTATCATGTGTCAAAACTTACTTCTATATTAGTAAAATTTAAAAAATAAAAATTCTTTTAGGTTAAACTTTCAAACATAATTTTAAATTATAAAATAATATATTTATCTAATAAATATTTTTAATTAAATAAATTAAATTAAATTTTGTCATTAAAATATTAAAAATACTAACTAATTTGGAACAAGCAATACATTATTGCAATATTATTAATATACATTTTTTTAAAAAAATTATCGATCAATTTTAACTTTAATAAAAGAAAGTCTTGATGCAATGGTAAAATTATTATTGTGTAACGTCGGGGTAACAATAGCAGATATAGTCACTGCGTACAATAAACTTTTCCCTAGAAAAATGTGAAACTGCACATTAACGGCCCCCACCAATGACCCCACGTCGAATGGATGGGTTTCAGCAGGAGCACAGGTGGCAAGCGCATGACGAAAACTTTGTAGGTGATGAAACCCTAGGATCAAACCCTGCCCATTTGGACTACGTTCCATGCTCTTGCCATCTGTGCTAGGCCCTGGGGCTTCGTGCATCAAGCTGTCTTTTATCAATTTTAACTTTAATAAATTATTAATCAAATTTATTTTTGCTCAAACTATTTAGCTAGTAAACATCGATGGCGAATTATAAAAAAAAAGAAAAAGAAAAAGAAAAGAGAGAGATTGTGCATAATAACTTGTGGAGAAATAAAAGTTAAAAATGATACGGAAGGAGAAGAAAGAACGATAAAAAAAAAATTAGAGAGAAATAATAATGCAATATTAAACATGTTTTTGTCTTTCAATTTTTTTTTTAAAAAATATCAATTATTAATAAGTATAATCAATAAATATTATTAATTTATTAACCAAACCTAATTTTAATCAGTAAATTAAATTTTTATAGATTAAATTTTAATAAAAAAATTATCAACTAAATCTAACTTTAACAATAAAAAAATTAAAATTATCAATCAAATCTAACTTTGACGAGTAAAAAATTAAAAACGATCAAATTTAATTTTAATCTATAAAAAATTATAAATTATTGATTATATCTAAAATATTAAAAATTATTGACCAAAGCTAATTTGATTAGTAAAAAATTAAAATTATCGATGAAAAAAAAGCTACTAAAATTTATTTTAACCATAATTTTAAATATTCATCATTAACTCATATATTTCTAAAATTATATATATATATAATTTGATGGACCCTTATATAATAGGGTCCTAAGCATAGACCTTAATAACCTATTGGCGCAGGGGAGAAAATCTCCGGGTGCGACTTTTGAAAAGAGGTTATAGAGAAAGCGTAGGAAAAAGGAAATTCGCCAACGAAGAGGAGTCACCTCTAGGTTTAAATAAAAAAAATAATTTTATTCAAATCAAAACAAACTCATCATATCCAAACTTAACATGTTTTTACAAGAGTACTAACCCTTGTTTAAATAGCCCAAGAAATAAGAAAAAGTCGTAACAGAAAAAGAAAATTAATCCTAACAAAAGATAAAATCTAAACTAAATTTTAGAAAAGAAAATTAATTCTAAAAATTTAAAACAAATAAAAGAAAAGGTTAAAAGACCAATTCTAGAGTTTTGGCAGCTATTAGAAAGTTGATTCTTTCTCGTCCAGACTTCAAATAAAGTGCAACCGCATCAGGAGTCCATGAATTAGTCATCTTCCTTATTAGTAGTCTCGATCGGCCCAAAAGGGAGGTTGGTCGTTTTATTTTCTTCTCGTCACAGTCCGAAGGGAAACAAAGTCGTATCAAAAAATATAAATTGATCGTGTTGCTGGATGCTCCTGCATCAGTAGATGTGCTCGTTAATTCCATGAAATTGAATTGGGTTTTGTTTAATGGCTTGATAGCCTAAAATCAGTGGTGGAGCTTTGGAGTGCTCGGACTCTAGGGTTTGATACTCCCGTAATTTCTAAAAAGTGTATCTAATATTTGAAATTATCCAAAAAGTATATCCAATATTGATATTTCCCAAAAATACCCCTCTATCAAAATTGATTTTTCTTCTCTTTCTTCTCTTTTTTACATGTAACTTTCTTCTATTTTCTCCTCTCTTAAATTAAATAAAATATTCTCTTTCCTACATGCATTCAACAACAATTATGATATTAATTTTTAAAAATCAACACCATAAAATAATTACACTAACATAACTATGATGCTGATTTCTAAAGACTAACACCACACCTTGGTGCTAGTTTACGGTGCTAATTTTTTAAAAAATAATACCATCATAGTGCTAATTTCTAAAAATCAGCACCACGACGGTAATATTTTTTTGGTGTGTTAAGCTGTGGTATTATTTTTTTTAAAAAATAGTAAAGGACATATTTGGACTTCAGAACACTGAAGAAATTCACAGAAATTGGAATTAGTCCAATCGGAGCTTTCTAGGTTCATAAATGAGTTTTGACTGAAACTCATTGATGGACTTTGGTGCTGGTTAAAAACCAGCACCACGACAGTGTTGGTTTTTTGGTGTGTTAAGTTGTGGTGTTGATTTTTTTAAAAACAGTAAAGAAGGACATATTTGGACTCCAGAATAAGAAATTCACAGGAATTAGAATTAGTTTAATCAGAACTTTCTGGGTTCATCAATGGTTTTGACCGAAATCCATTGATGGACCTAGGAGACTTGGATTTCTGAAATTTTGACATGGAATGAAGGAGGTAAGTGTCTAGAATATATATATGTCCTCCAACCATGATTTTAAGACTCTCATAAGAAGTTATAGTCGCGTGCCAAGTGACACGAACCTTGGTGCTGGTCTTCTAAAATCAGCACCACGTTCATGCTGGTCTTCCTAAACCAGTAACAATGTGACATTGGGTTCTGATTAGAAAGTCTGGTGCTGATTTTCGAAAACCAACACTACTATGTACAAAAATATTCAAATAGTTTGGAGCAATGTTGTGAAGGTCTAAAAATAGTAAATGATGGTATATTTGGACTCCTGTGAGCCATGTGAACCCATAGAACTTGGAATGAATCCAATATAAGTTCTCTTGGTCCATCAATAAATTTTGACCGAAATTCATTGATGGACCTAGGGAGCTTGAATTTATGAAATTTTAGCATGGAATGGAAAAAGTGAGTGTCTAGAATGTATATATGACCTTCAACTAGGGTTCTGAGACTCTCACAAGAAGTTATAGTCACGTGCCAAGTGGCATGGACCTTGGTGCTGTTTTTTCAAAACTAGCACCACGTTGGTGTTGGTCTTCCTAAACCAGCAACAACCTGGCCTTGGGTTATGATCAGAAAATTTGGTGTTGGTTTCCGAAGATTAGCACTATGTGGTACATAACTTATCGTAGGGATGTCAGAACCAGACATGAATATTATAAATATCTTTATTGCACTACCCTCTTCCATTACATGCCAATTTTTTTAAAATTCAAATTTCCTAGATCCATCAATGAGTTTCGGTTAAAACTCATCGATGGACTTAGAGAGTTTCGATCAGATTCATTTCAATTGCTATAGATTTCTAAAGTGTCTTGGAGTCTATATGTGCCCATATATATCATCTTGAAGTGGAGTCTATATGTGCCCATAGATATCATTTTGAAGTCATTAACAACAGTGATTAGAAGGTTTTCAAACTTTATAACTTTAAAGTAATTGACACATATACATAACTTATCGTAGTGATGTCAGAACTAGACATGGACACCATAACTGCCTTCATTACATTATCCGCTTCCATTCCATACCAAAATTTTAGAAATCCAAGCTCCCCAGGTTCATTAATGGATTTATGTCAAAATCCATTGATGGACCTAAAGAGTTTCGATTGAACTAATTTCAATTTCTGTAGATTTCTTCAGTATTTTGGAGTCCAAATATGCTTTTCTTTATTATTATTTTTTAAAAATCAACACTACAACTTAACACACCAAAAAACTAGCACCGCCGTGGTGTTGATTTTTAGAAATCAACACCGTGGTGATGCTGTTTTTTAAAAACCAGTACCAAAGTTTTTAGAAACTAGTACCACAGTGATGTTGATGTAATTAACCTATGGTGCTGATGTAATTAACCTATGGTGTTGATTTTTAAAAATAATACTATAGTTGTTGTTGAATGCATGTAGGAAAGAGAAAATTTAATTTAATCTAAGAGGGAAAAGAAGAGAGGAAAGTTGTATGCAAAGAAGAGAGGAAATAGAAGGAAAAGTAAGCTTTGACAGAGGGGTATAATTAGAAAAAAGTGTACCTTTTGGGAAATATCAACATTGAGTGCGTCTTTTGAATAATTCCAAATATTGGGTATGTTTTTTGAGAAATTATCATTGATACTTAGTTTGGAATGTAAGAAATTGAATATTGACACTTTTAAAATTTGCATGGAAACATAAATTATAATGATTTTTATGATTTTTTTTTTCTCTTATTGATCCTGCCTAGGAAAGAAGGTGAATGACTCTATGGTGATTTGGCATGGATGTTGACTTTGTCGTTGATCGCCAGACAGTAGGAAGAGCTTTAGGTGATACTTACATATGTTCACCTGAGAGGGGCTAGGGAAAAGACGGTTAGAATGACGGCCAGAGGGTTCTCCAGTGTAGTCACTTTGATGCTCAAGTTAGTTGAGGTGAAAGGGGCAAGAAGAATAGTAGTTAGGGTTTTTTTTTATGTGTATGTGTGTGTACCTCTTTCATGCGGGGGCATGTGACCTTTTTATAGTTATGTGGACGTGGGGGTCCACTTCCTCCCCCTCCCACGCATCTCTCGTGGCGTTATCCTCTTTATTAGTTATTTACTCGGAGTAAAGGGCTACGTTCTCCACGTTCTTCATGTGATAACGTCCATGTTCTCCCACGTTGTTTGCATCCATTTTGGAGTAACGACTATTTATCCCGAGAGATGTGGAAGGTACTATGATTGCTGTTGGAAGTCGGGAGTTTCAGGAGATGGGGCTATTGGTAGCTAGGTGTCTCACGAGATGGAGGCTGTTGTAGCCGGGAGTCTGAAGAGACGGGGGTTACTAGTAGCTGGGAGTCTCAGGAGCCGAGGCTACTGGTAGCTGGGTGTCCTAGGAGCCGGAGGCTACTAGTAGTTGGGAGTCTCAGGAGCCGGGGCTATTGGCAGTCAGGTGTCCCAGGAGCCTAAGGCTACTGGTAGCTGGGAATCTCAAGAGCCAAGGCTACTGGTAGTCGGGTGTCTCAGGAGCCAGGGGTTGTTGGAAGCCGGGAGTCTCAGGAGCCAGGGGCTGTTGGAAGCCGGGAGTCTTAGGAGTCAGGAGCCGTTGGAAACCGAAAGTCTCAGGAGACGAGGCTACTGGTAGCCTAGAGTCGGTGATCTCCTTTGACTGCCACCTCTGCTCTTATATTGACTTTCTTGTCACGTGACGCCTTTTGATTATCACCCGTATCACCAAACTCCCCTTCAAGTCTAGTTGAAGGAGGCGCTAGTCCGACTAATTGGACTATTGTGTGGTCAATTTATGTCCACGTGGCAGTATTTTAGTCTTGAACTAAGATTGTGCTTTAAATGCGGGATTTAACAGCATTTATCGAGGCCACGCCTTTTTAAATGCCTGCCACACCCAATCTGTCTTGGTTTCCGAGTTTGGGAGCATCAACATGCTGTCGAGTTTAAGTAGCTGGGAGTTTGAGCCCCTCAAAGGATCGGGCAATACGATATATGTGTTGGGGTTGCAAGGTTGCAAACAAAGTCCCACATTGAAAATACATGAGAAATATCATAGGCTTATAAGGGAAAGATCTCTCCATTGGTATGAGGCCTTTTGGGTAAAGCCCAAGAGCAAAACCATGAGG
>JBBUKS010498467.1:0-14540 GCA_038050645.1 Hedychium gardnerianum
CGATGAGGTCACTAGACAAATGGTAGGTGAGGTAAAAAATTAGAGGAGTGAATCCAGTGAGGACGAGTCCCCGGTAGGGAATTAGGCGTTGGTCCAACTTAGATCCAAAGTGGAACCCTAAGTTGAGACCATGATTAAATCCTGATCGTGGTATGACAGGATTTAAGTCATAATTATATGTATTTAGTGGTTTATTTTAACTCTGTGTTGCAGGAAGACTAACATTTTGTAGGGTTGAGATTTATACTTGTTCGATCCACCGAATAAGTTTATCAATCGACCAAACAAAGTCTCACATTGAAAACACATATGAAAGATCATGGACTTATAAGGGAAAGACATCTCCATTGGTATGAGACTTTTTGGGTAGAGTCCAAGAGCAAAACCATGAGGACTTAGGCCCAAAAAGATAATATCATACCATTATGAAAATATCTAAATTTTACCGGTCCTAATAATTGGTATCAGAGTCCGGACTACTAGAAGGTCTAACCGTCGACTGTGCACAAGAGCTATGGTCTAATTGAGCCACGTGAGTAGAATATTGACCTCAAACAAAAGAAGTAGGGGCTCCCGTGTCCGGATCAAGAGGATCAGACACCAGGCAGAGAAGTCCTAGTTGCGGCTAGGCAAGGAAGTCCTAGTAAGTCGGATCGACCGAGGGACATGAAGTCATGGTGGATCGAGGATCGGACGAAGGAGACCCTGTGATCCTTCGTTTGAGGGGGATTGTTGAGGTTGCAAAGTTGCAAACAAAGTCCCACATTGGAAATACATGGGAAAGATCATGAGCTTATAAGGGAAAGACATCTTCATTAGTATGAGACTTTTCAAGTAAAACCTAAAAACAAAACCATAAGAACCTAGATATAAAGTAGATAATATCATACCATTATTAAAATATCTAAATTTTTTCGTCCTAACACTTTTGACCAAAATGTCAATTTTTATCCAAATTTTTTTATACAAAATATTAATATATTACTATGATATTATTGTTTATATCAAATTATTCAGTAAAATAATATATGATCAAAGAGGAAATTCGCTATAATGAGTGAGCAAAATTACAAAATACAGCGGCGCATCCAGTTTTGGAAGCCCACAATCATTTTGAAAAATCTCATGGGCTTTTAGGTTTTCTCTAAATCCCGAGCGTATCACGTGCCATAAGTGTGCTACCCCCATCCGTTATTCTAGTCAAGGTTTGAGGTCAATTTCGTCCATACGCAATCGTATGACTTATCTCCGCTGAGCAATAGATCTATATCAAAAAAACGTCAGAAGTACTCAACCCTATTTTCAATTACCCACAAAGTTACCTCACCGTGGAGGCCGCCAACCTCCAATAGTAAGTGCTGTATTTGTATTATCGCCAAGTTGAGTAATTCTTTGTTTCTCTATTTAAAACTCCCGTAGCATTGTGTCTGCCCTCGAAACCAAAATATAAGGGCTTCCGCCGCTCGGCTCAGCTCTTCTTCCTCCTCTCGCCATCTGCGAAGAGGGTTTCGGCAAGGGCGCCGTTATCAATCTCCCTCCTATTTCTCCTACCCTTGCGGCGCCGACCGGGTTGAAGTCGGCACCGTCGCTGCTGGGAGAGAATATATTTTAAGAGAAGGGATTCAGCGAGGTATGCAGTCGGATCCGACGGTCATCAGCTTGAGGCCTGGAGGCGGAGGAAACCGAGGCAGCAGAATCATAGCCCCCCGGTTTGAATCCTCGATTTCTGGAGGCGCGTCGCTCGGTTCCTCCGATCTGTCTGTCCTCCGCCCCCATGGCGGCGTCGGCGCGGCACTCGCGGTCAAGGTCGGTGGACAGCTCTTTTATCGATCTATATTTCATATTGATTGATAACGTTGTGTATTTGAATGATTTGATCTAATTTCCATTTCTACGGTTGGATTACTTCGTAGATTCATTAGCTGTACATCTGCTTCTGGTCGATCTAGTATATTTTTCTCCATCTGGATGAAAAGAGATTGTTTTGGTGAAATATAACGCTGCTTAGTTCCATAGTCGAGTTATCCTGTTAATATGACACTTGAAAAGTAGTTGGAATTCAATACGTTTAGTCCGAGTGCGTTTTTTCTTTCTTCGGGTGTTGATCAATTTCTCGAACTTCATGCTACAATTGTGGATCAAAATTAGTATCATTTAATAAAGAGATTAGACGCTTCTACTTGTCTATTTCTAATTTAGTCTGCCTGCTATGTTGATGCGTTAAAACTATTGGCTATCTTCAAATTATATTTTTCTCCTTGAGACTCTTACTTTGAGAATTTGCAATAGTTTTGATATCCATCATTAGATGGGATCTCATCCTCCGAATTTAATTGCATTTCAGATAATTCATATTTACTATCTTCTTGTTAACTAAATCTTTAATTGTCTTTACCAATTAATCCTAGGGTAGATTTCTTGAATTTCCGTAATTGACTATGTGATTTTCAATTTATGTGACTATTCATTCAACTAAAACATGGTTCTGTTACGAATCTTCAAATTATGAAAAAAAAAATTCTTCTGGAGATGTCTACATATTATATGTTATACATTCTGGATAGCTATTGGGTGAGTCAAACACTAATACAATTTAATGATTATTTTGTTAGATTGGAGACCCCAGATTTGATAGTCGTGAATGTATCCGCTACACAAGGCAACAACTTCTGGAAGTTCGTAAGGTACCTCTGTATTTGCATTTTTGTACCATTTCTTCCATCTCATTGTAATATCTCTTTATCTGTTTTCAATATGTTCGAACTGTTCCTTGGCATGCCTATCAAAGATGGGCTGAGTCAGATTTTTCATTTGTGATTATCTTCTAGGTGGAAAAACTTCTTTGCTGTAATCTAGTGGGAGAAATGCACAGTTTGCCACTCCAATTAGAGTCATTCCAATTGATTTATTTTTCTTCTTTTGTATTCTGTAGTTTATCATTGTCAATCTTCTATGACGAACATGAATTTCGTGTTTAAGCATGTCCTCTCTAATCTGAATGGCCACTGTACTGTAATTCAAAGTCTCACCTTTTCAGTTAATGGATTACTTTACAAAAAAGCCACATTGGTCTTATTCAGTTGTGAAATATTTGCTTATTCCAAAGGGATTTAGCTAGGTGGTTTGTTAACAATTCTCTCAAAAAACTAAATCAAAGATATCTAATATTGGTGATTGTCCTTGTTTATGGTAAACTTTAAGTAAATCTTCTTGTGTTTTAATGTACCTAGTTTAAACTTCGCAGGTTGCTCAGACTTCAGAAGACATTCTGAAAATCAAACAGGAAATTGAAGCCGAACTGCTTCCTGAAGATCAAAGTTGGAGCCATAACAATGCCAATGTATATTCTTCTATTACTAGTTTTTGATTGCCTAAACTATACTTGGATAATAATCATATATTTTACTATAAACAATATACAAATTACCTTAGCTTTAATTATTTCAACATAATTTTATCTAGGATTAGTTAATAAATGAGAGGAAACGAGTTAAGATGATATGATTTATGATGTTCAGAAACAACCAATTGATTCTGTAATTTTACAGAAGGTATAAGTAGAGAGAGTCTGAACATAACTTTAGTTAGCACAGTTAAAATGATTTAAGAGTTTTTAATATTACTAATGATATGACCATAAATTCTGTTGGAAGATAAAAGATTCATGTAATCCACCCTAAATACTCGGGATGAGCTCATAGAAATAAAATCAAACAATTTAATGAGCATGGACATATAATTTAGCATGCTTCTTATGCTTGATCCCAATTTTTACTACTGAACCTACAATTATCATACCATTTTATAACTCTTTTGGATGGTGAGATAGTGATTGAAGTGAAACAATCCAATCCTTTACTTTTGCTCTTTATTTGCACTTGGCAACTTCACTAAAGCCTCTTTAACTTATCGTGATCCATAATTTTTGCTACCCACTTGATCATGATCGAGCCATTAAGGGCCCGTGCGGTTGTACTTTTCAATGATCAGTAAATCTCATAGTGCCTGTATGTGCTCTCCAGTTGGCAAGCCAAACACAGAATCGTTATTTTGAACCAGATACTCGTGATTGGCGTGGCCGATCAGCACAATCTTCTGCAACTGGAGAAATCTGGGATAATAAAGAGTCAATTATCTCAAGTTCTGGTTATCAAGAGATAAGACAATCAAATAAGCAGGGCTCACAGATTGGTTCAAGCACTCAAAGCTCTCAGGTATCAGTATGAGTGAACTTGAGAACTTTATCCATACACTTGAATAATATGTTCTACCTACATTTGTTTATTGTCAAATTTATCTAAACTTGCCCCCTTTGTGATTTTGGTTTTTCATTCATCATGTTTCTTATGATTTATGGTTTTTGTTCAATATGCATATTCAAATTTTATTTTATTTTTAAAACCCTTTGCATAAAGTTTCTTTGCAAAGGTCATTCTAATTTTGTTGTAAAGATTTTTTGACGGGTATGTTCTACTACATGCAAATGGACAGCTTTATTCTTGTTGATTGTTTAATTCAATTACTATTTGAAAGCATGCATTTAGGTTGCTTGGTGGTAGAGCTGTAGAATTGTCCAAATTTGTTTTTGAGAGCCTAATTTTAGGGTTCCTTTGCAAATGGATTTCTTAGAACTGTACTAGTGGAAAAGTCTTGCTTTGTTCATAAACATTCAGGTTGTCCAAGACTCCTAGATTATTCTTCTCTTTCATTATGTGTGTTTTGTATTTTCTCCTATTCTGTGTTCAGCTTCGTAATCTGTCTCTTAGCTTTGGAAGCTTATCTCTATATTAGTTAAAGCCATTATTAGCATCATAGAGACATATCATTCTAAGTAATGGCTATCTTTTCCTCATTTTTGCTTTTGAAATGGTCGTCTTTATAATCCTATTCCTGTACTGCTAATGCCTACTTGTTATATCTTAGTGAGAACCTTTTAATGTATGACCATAGAATGTCTCTTGTTCAGGGAGCTGTTATTTGAAAGCATATGTATGCATGGTTGCTAGTTATCTAGTCCTGCCAGCTTTAGGTTTTTATTTAGTATCTTTTATCTTTTACTTCAATCATTCACCAATGTGTCACTTAGCTTCATTCTAAGTGACAAGAAGTTCAAACTTTTTTTGTTAGAAGTCTACATTGATAGCTATCCTAACAATAACATGTCTGAGGATCTACTTTCTTCCATCTCATACAACAATGTAAGAGTTCATTTGATTTTTATGTCAATTACTAATTTTGATAGTACGTTGGTAATCATTTGGATGTCACGGAGCTGGTGCTTCTGTAAATTGTGTCCTTCCTAACATTTTTATGAAGTAACTAAGCTTTCGTAGGTTGAGGGATAAGCAAGTTTTAGATCTTCCTGGCTGAATATTTAGATAGAGTTTAGAACAAAAAATATTGTATTTATGCATATTGCTTAGTCTTTAGAATGGTACTTGATAAAATAAGCTACTCTTTTCCTTTCTTAATCATTAACCTGTATCAGATTGTTATATTCAGTGTTTTGAATCTCTATCGATATAATATCATCATGATCTCTAATGGTGTCTACTTGTTTGAAATGCTTATTCTTGCATTTGCTATATAATACTTCCTGTTGAACATGAAAAAAAAACATACATTGATTCATGCATCTCAAAGCTCCAAGTTGTTTTATGTACCCTCTTTAGTCATCTTGTAGATAATGTTTGTTTTAATTTATGGAAATTTTGTTATAGCTCTTACTGGAGTTTGTGTTATTCTACGTCCTTGCATCCTGGATCTCCTTGCCTGCCTGGGTTTTGTATTAATACTCTTAACTATGGCATTCCAGGGTGGACCTACTCCTGCCCTAATAAAGGCTGAAGTGCCCTGGTCTGCTCGAAGAGGAAATATCTCTGAGAAAGAGCAAGTAATGAAAACAGTTAAAGGGTAATTAATCTAACTTTTTAACTTAGTTTTGCAGATGGCTGTTGACTTTGGCTATTATTTATTTAGCTTTCGAGGCGTTTTAATATGTCCACAATGAGAGTGTGTTCCATTTATATTACTTTGGGCATCATGTTTATAGTATTACACTAGATATTCTTGTGCTATTCCTTGAAATCCATCTGCTAACTGGAGCTTCTGGTAAAATTCCAATCATGTGTTTTTTGGTTGATTGCAGTATATTGAACAAGCTGACACCAGAAAAATTTGATCTGCTGAAGGGGCAGTTAATTGATGCTGGAATCACGACTGCTGATATTCTAAAGGTTTTGAAGTTCACTTATTTAAAATTGTGATACAGTGGTTTTGGTTTTTTGAGAAGTTCATTTTTTATTTCTCAAGAGCAATTGGGATTAAACAACTTTGGTGCAGGATGTCATAACTCTCATATTCGAGAAAGCTGTTTTTGAGCCAACATTTTGCCACATGTATGCTCTACTGTGTTCTAATCTCAATGAAAGCCTTCCTCCATTTCCTCCTGAAGAAGAGGGAGGGAAACAGATCACTTTCAAGCGAATACTCTTGAATAACTGTCAGGAGGCATTTGAAGGTGCTGATAACCTGAGAGCTGAAGTGCAAAAGCTGACTGGCCCTGACCAAGAAATGGAGCGCAGGGACAAAGAGAGAATGGTGAAACTCCGTACTCTTGGTAACATTCGCCTCATTGGTGAGCTTTTGAAGCAGAAGATGGTGCCAGAGAAAATAGTTCATCATATTGCTCAGGTAGTGCTTGTTTATTTTGTAACCTATATGAATTTATTATATAGACTGGCCATTTATGATTAGTTGTTTTGAGCAGGAGCTGTTGGGACATGATGGAAAAACATGTCCTGCTGATGAAAACGTTGAGGCAATCTGCCAGTTATTCAACACAATAGGGAAACAGTTGGATGAGAGTACCAAGTCCCGTCGTTTTAATGATGCCTATTTCAACCATTTAAAGGAGTTAACTAGAAATCCCCAACTTGCCCAACGCCTAAGGTTTATGGTTCGTGATGTTCTTGACCTACGTTCAAACAACTGGGTTCCTCGACGTGAAGAGGTAATAACTACTTAGATTCTGTTCATTGGTTTTATTCTTTTGGAATATAAAATAAGATGGTCAACCCATCTGTTAACTTTATATATTTTCTCAAAAGATTTAGTCTTCCTTGTTTTGTAGGTCAAGGCGAAGACTATTAGTGAAATTCATATTGAGGCAGAAAAGAATCTTGGTCTACGCCCCGGTGCAATTGCTAGTATGAGAAACAATCGTGATGCTGGTTCTTTAGGGCCTTTGGGTCCTGGATTTCCTATAAGCAGACCTGGAACTGGTGGTATGATGCCTGGGATGCCCGGAACTAGAAAAATGCCTGGAATGCCTGGGTTAGATGGGGACATGTGGGAAGTTCCGCGGAGCAAATCCATGTCAAGAGGCGATGCTAATCGAGTCAATAATACTTCAGTGGCTAAGTCTGCATCTATCAATTCGAAGCTTTTACCTCAAGGTAGTGGTAGCTCAATTGTGGGCAAGACCAGTGCATTGTTTGAGGGCAGTGGACCACCTGCTCGTTCTTCAACTTTTACACCAGCAGTTGCAGTAGATTCTGTGCCTCAAAAGTTGAGGTCTGTCAGCCAAGTGCCACCACCTGTGATCCCCGATAAGTCAGTGGCTGCACCTAAATTCAATCCTGATGAGCTTCACAAGAAGACGGTTGCTCTGCTGGATGAGTATTTCCACATCCGTATTCTGGACGAAGCACTCCAATGCGTAGAGGAGTTAAAGAGCCAAGAATACCACCCCGAGGTGGTCAAGGAGGCTATTAGTCTGGCTCTGGACAAAGGCCTTTCTTCTCTAGAACCTCTTCTGAAGTTTTTGGAATATTTATTGGCTAAACAGGTCTTTACTCCAAGAGATCTAGGGACAGGTTGCTTACTTTATGGGGCGATGCTGGATGACATTGCTATTGACTTGCCAAAAGCACCTACATATTTTGGCGAGGTTGTTGGTAAACTCATTCTGATCCGTGGTGTTGATTTTAAGGTGTTGGAGAAAGTTGTGGAAAAGGTGGAAGATGCTGATATCCGATCAACAATTTTGGTCGCTGTGATGAAGACAATTAAATTAAGCCCTAATGGTCAGGCTGTATTGGATGGGGAAGCAGAAGCAATAAGAGCTTGTGAGCAGCTGTTGCAATGAGTTTAGTGTTCCTGGTAAAATTATTTATTCTATGTTTTGTACCTCTAATAGAGCAGTTGTTCGTACCTTTCGTTCGCTCCATCCTTTTCGTATGTCCTATGGATTTTGTATTCGATGAGTTACGCATAGCACAATCATTTTGAAGTGATTTTGTATGCAGCAATTAGTTAATGCATACCGTTGAAAGATTATATGATGTCTTCATTAGTTTTTAAAAATTTGAAAGAGCAGTTTCATTTCTGTATGGCATTAGTAAATTTCTCGTTTGTTGTTAATATATGCTTGCAGGTTTTTATAGCCAAAGAGGTCAGTTTGGAAAAAGAAGCCAAATAAGTAATTTCAGGAGTGCCAAAAATTATTGCAATGTTTGTCTAAATTAAATAATTATAGGCATAGATATCAAATAGTATTGACAATTTTTTAGAAAATTGATTTAAAATTTTTATTGCTTAATGAGCAGTCTCATATCTATAATTTTTTTGTCTAACTCGACCCATTCTCACCATATTCACCTCATTTCATTATTGCTTCCTATTCAAAATGCCAATGAATGTGTTGGCTTCTCACATGTTATCGGTTGTCTTAGAACCATGAGGTGCACTAGAGGAGACAAGGGTGATAGCTTGGACATAATAGTTTGAAAGTATCTGATTAAATACTCTTTTGTTTATCTGTCTATGTATTTGTCTGACTAATTTGATTATTTGTTTGTCTATCTGTTCGTTAGTTTGTTAATTTGGTCTAATTTGTATGTTTGTTTGTTTTGTCCAATTTGTTTATTTGGTCTATCTGTCTATTTATTTGTTTTTGGTTTCCAAGTTCAGTTTCTAGTTTTTTTTAGTTCTGGTTTCTATTCTAATTTTGATTTTGGTTTTTTATTTTTGGGTTCTGGTTATAGAGTGTTGGGGTTATGGGTTCCAAGTGTTATGGGTTTTATTCTAGTTCTAGTTTCGGTCTTCTCTTTTTGTTTTTTGGGTTCTAGTTATACAAGTTAGGATATGGGTTGTAGGTTATGAGTTTTGTTCTAGTTCTGCTTTTGGTTTCTGTTTTTTGAGTTGTGGATTTTGTTGCAAGTTCTGATTTCTGTTCAGGATTTTGATTTTGGTTTTTTGGTTTCTAATTTTTGGACTATGGCTAAAAATTCTCTGAATCAAGCCATCATTTGTTGATATCCTCTCAGATGGATCAAGAGTTTCAAGGTTAATGGTGGTTCTCTCAATTGATTCATCATTTCTTGCAATTTCTAATACATTAGAATTTATTAAATTTGTATTTGTGGCACTTTAGTAATTTCAAATAGATCGACAAGAGCAATATTCAAAATTTTAAGAGATTATATATATATATATATATATGAATCTATTTATTTGAAATAGCCTTTCTCTTTTTCATGCTAAAAGAGAAAACACATGGTTATAGGTGACAAGAAAGCTTAGTTTCCTTTGCTTCTATGATTGTTAACAAAACTTTGATGGTGGAGATGTGATCTAGGAGATGCTAGTTACATAAGTGACTCTGAGACATAGTAGACGTAGTTCTTATGGAGTAGGAAAAAAATATCATAAAGTTTTTATTTAGAAAGTGTTGGAAAATATAATATCATAAAGTTCTTTTCTATTAAATTTTATTAGAAAAATTTATTAGGAAGAATAACACTGAGATGATCGTGGTCAAGAGTTTAGGAAAAAAATAGTTTAGGGTTTTAGGATAAGTACTGTACTTGAAGGTGGAGGTAGAAGTGATAGGGGTTTAAGTTTTAGGAAAAAAAAAGTTTAGATTTTAAGGTTTTTTTTTTGACTTGGATATCATATTGTAAATTAAAAATTATATTAACTTTGTTAATTCTACACATGAATTTTTTAACCTCTTATAAATTGATGACAGAGTTATTCTTCCTAATAAATTATTCTAATAAAACTTAATAGAAAAAAACTTTATGATATTATATTGTCCAATGCTTTCTAAATAAAAATTATTAAATACTCAACATAAGTAATCAAAGTTGTTTGTCAAAGTATATATATATAGCTAATGTCGGTTCTAAGTTCGGATGAAGAATAGTGAGGATTGTGTTAGGTTATCACCTAGTATTAAACACAAGCTAATGTTTTATGAATAGATTCAACAAATACAAGCTAATTTATATATTATTTATTCCTCAGAAGGAACGTGTTATAGGATTCGACTACAATATCTCATCAAAGACTATTATATATTTATGAGAACTTGAGTACAGTGTTAAATATGCAATAATTCTCATACTATAGGTTGGATAAAAATAAATATTATAAAAATATTAATTTTCTTAGATTTGAAATATAAAATAGAAGAATGCTCACTGATAAAATAATAAAGGTATAGAACAGAGGATTAGGACAAAATAGATAGGAGAGAAGACAAAGATGATAAATAACTCAGGTTTTAATTTATGATATAGAAGTAAAATAAAAAATTGAGTAGACATTATTGTAAATAGTTCTTTCAAGATTAAAGTAGTAGCAGTAATAGAAAGGGGATATGATTATAATATGAAAATAGTGGTGACGAAAAAATTATTAATGTAGTTAGTATATATACACCTAAGTAGAATTAGATAATGACACCAAATATAAGGAAGATCTAGATGAGGTAGTATAAAAAATGCTATCAAACAAGATATTTTTAATAGGAGAATATCTAAATAGACATTTAAGAATAAGAAATAAGGAATATGAGAGAACAAGAAATGAAGGGAAAAAATTATAATAGATTTTGCGATAATATATGAATTTTTAATAGCTAAAATGTCTTTTCAAGAAAAGAGAAGAATAATTGGTTAGGTTCAAAAGTAGAAATAATAAGTTATAAATTGACTTTTTTATTGTCAAGAAGAAAGAAAGATTTATAAAAATTACAAAATCATTCCTAGAGAAAATTTAACTACCCAATATAGGTCAGTAGTATTAAATATATGTCTTAAGCATAACATCAATAGAAGTAAAAAATGCACGACTGATTAGATCAAGTGATAGAAGTTAAAGGACAAAAACAAAGTATATATTTAATGATAGGATAAGAGCATAAGTATTAGGAATAATACATGACGACTCAAATATGATATGAGATAAGATGACAATAAATTTGAAAATGATGATCAAGAGTGTACTCGATGAGTCAAAAGGATATGCACTACTAATTAAAAAATCTTAATGATGGAATGAAAAAGTACAATAGAAAGTAAAGGAAAAAACGAACAACCTATAAGTTAGTATACTTGTAAGAATAAAAAAAATTTAAAAAATATGTAGTAATTGAGAAAAAGCCAAGAAAGCGGTGAGTAAAGTTAAGAATGAAAATTTTAAACGCTTATATCGACAACTATATATAGAAGAAGAGAAAAGGGACATCTATGTTGGTGCAATCGACCTCTAGTCAATGTTGACCAGGTTGACCAAGCTCGGTGTGACTCGAGTTTGAGTTTTGATGTTTGATCAATATATTAGTTAGCAAGAAGAAAGTTTAAGTGGGTCACAGTTTCCCTAACACTTGGTAGTCGAAAGTTCAACAGGGAATTGATATAAAGTGTGAAGTCCTGACAGGTAAAGATTAATTGGGTATTAGGCAATAAGTCCCGGCAGGTCAAGGTTGACGGAATGCTAGACAACGATAAAATCTGGGCATGTCAAGATTGACTGGATGCTAAGTAATGGAAAGTCTAGATAGGTCAAGGTTGACTAAATGTTGACAAAGGAAGTCCTAGTAGGTCGAGATTAACCGGATACCAGCCAAGATGAGAATTCAATCTTGATAAGATTGAAACATGAGTATTAGTCGATTAATATGATGTATCAATTGATCGATCGATGGACTCTAAATTCCTAAATTAGGATTTGAGGTATTTTAAGGATTTACTACTATAACTATAAATAGTAATTTGCTACAGTAATCGTGAACAATAATTTGCTATAGTAGTCATGAACAATAATTTGTTACGGTAATAATCAACTGATGACAGTGTAGCAATGAACAGAAGCTTTAAAAATCGATTGGAAAACTCGACTGATTGTAATCAGTCAATTGATGAAGTGTATCAATCGATTGATGTCACTGTCCAAGATAACAGAGAGTTCCAACTCAACTACGGGATTCGACTGATTAAGCAACAACCGACTGATACTGAGATAAATGGAGTCATTGAGCTGACTAATCAGAGCAACGTTCAAATCTACAGTGGATCAATCGATTGATGGATAAGATCAGTCAACTAATAGGTGAAAATCAGCCCCGATCTAAAGACTATAAAAAAAGGGTTTTGAGGAGATTTTCGTAGTTGATTTTTGAGGAGTTAGAGACAAAGTACTGTTGCATTTTTTACTATCAAGAGGTAATCCAAAGCAACAAGAAAACATCCAAAGCCAAGTTTTCATTAGTAAAGTTATTTGCTTTCATTTGTATTTATATTTTAGTTTCTTGTTGTAATATTGTTTGTAAGAAACAAGTTGTAAGAGAATTCTCCGCCTTTAAAAGCTATTCGAGAAGGAGAATGATAGTGGGGTGGTTTATTAGGACTAGACCTTGGACGTAGTTGCCTTGGGAGGTGGTGAACTAAATAAAACCAACCTTGTTTGCATTATGTTGTTGATTTGTTCAAGTTTCCATTGCGCAATCAACTCAACGCGATCAAAATTATTCAACCCCCTCTCTCTCTACCTTGCACAGGTCCAAACAATCTATAGAATAACTAAAATGAGATAGAGGGACATAAAATATTTTATCCAAATAAGACGTGTTAAAAATAACTGCAATATGATACTAGTAATGATGAGAAAATAAAAGAACGATAGGAGAAATATTTTCATCAACTTTTTAATGAAAGTTTAAGTGACCACTTGACTTAGGTAATTTGAATAAATCAGAGGAGTATATAAATTTAAATTTTTATCGTATAATTTAAATTTCAAAAATAGAATAAATTTTAAATGTGATGTAAAATGAAAAATGGTTGAACTAGATGATATTCCGATAGAGATATAAAAGTATCTAGGGAAGCAAGATATTAGATGGCTTACAAAGTTATTCAACCTATATTGAAAATATATTAAAAAAAATTAATTAGTGAAAGCTAAATATTCTAGTTCTCTAATATAAAAATAAAGATGTATAAAATTATGTGAATTATGAAAGAATTAAATTAATGAGTCATATTATAAATTTTTTAAAAAAGTGATATAAAAAAGAATATAGAAGGTGATTATGATGATCGAAAATTAATTTTAATCATTAAATATTCAAATTTTACCTGGTAGATGATTTTTTCTCTCTTCTAATTTATCTATTTAATAAATTCAGAGCACAACTTGTGTCTTGTGCACTGGCTCGGCTTTGTTCTTTTTTTCCCTGGTGGAGATAGCAGTTAAATAGATGCTCCACTGTGTTCCAACACTGGAAACTAAGAATCAAATCTGAAGAATACCAAACACACCATGCAACGCAAACAGCTCTGGATTGTCAGCAGATGAATCTATTCTTGCATTTTTTTTTTTTACTTTGAATTTGATGCTCAGCTTTTAACTCTCTCATGAGATCATTTATGTTGTTGATGCCATATCTTATCTCAATCTTTCACCCACTTTGAAAATAAAAAAAGGGAATAAAAAGTTAAACTAGTTGATGTGATTTAAAGTTAGACAATTTAGATTAAAAGTTATGGATTAACAAAAATTGTTATTTTGAAAGAGTCTAGGGGGAAGTGCAAAAGTTTTGTAAGTTACTTAGGAATTGATTTTATGGCTCACAATTTTGAGAGATTAAGACAATTTTGAAAGAGTCATAATGGAACGATCTTAAACCTCTTCGAGTAATGAAATTTTGAGTTTGAGATTCATTTTATGAGCGAGATGATTTGACTTAATGTTGCAATCGAGTAGCATTTGGATTCTTATCCCCACTTTGCAATGCCTTCAACTTCATCACCCTACTTCCCCTTTTGAAATGATAGTCTCTCAACTCGTTCGCTCCCAATGCATATAGTTATATGTAGTCCATGTTGGATGCACATTTTCCTTCTACTAACTGTTAGTTCTTGTAAAATCCTAAGCCGCATGAATTTTAGATAATCGAAATAAAAATTCGTACAGGAAAAAATAAGACCATGAGCATGAATCTAGTTTCTTCTTATCACGACATAGCAAAATAAGTATATAAACTAAAATCGATAAAGAACCTGATTGTAGAGTCATAGTTCTTATTTTTAGCGTCGTCCAAATAGATCCCTGAGGAAGAAGAAGAAACGGAAGCAAATAGGAGAGGTCTTCCAAGGGGCTTAGGGTTGACGACGCCGAATTCTCTTGGTCTAATGGGGAACCAAGAGATGTCTCAAGAAGATGCCCTAAACCCTTGGGGACCTCCCCTT
>JBBUKS010498478.1:0-14540 GCA_038050645.1 Hedychium gardnerianum
AAATCTTAGACTATTAGTTTTCTTATAATATTTGTTCTTATCCAACCTATGGTGTGAGAACTCTTGCTTATTTAACACTACACCCAAGTTTTCATGGAGATGTAGCGGTCCTTGCCGATACGTTACGGTTACCCGAGTTCTCATGGAGATGTAGCGGTCTTTGCTGAGACGTTACAGTCGGATCTTACAACGCGTTCCTTATGAGAAAATTTTCTGTCAATCAGGTTATTCTTGGTGTTGGTAACACATGGTGAATTGGGTGAAAACAAACAGGGAACTTTGTTCTCTTTGTTGACTGATGTAATTAAAAGAGAGATTTAAAATAGACAGGTAAGGGAGGAAGAAGAAAGAGAGGAAGAAAGGGAAAAATAGAGAGGAAGAAAAAGAAAGGGGAAATAAGAAAAAGTGAGTTTTTTCTTATTTTGGATTTTTTCTTAGTGTTTGAGGAGTTGCAAAATTCAGTGAGATCATTTCTCTCTCTGTTTCATTTCAGTTAGTTTACCAGTTTGGCCACCTTATAAAATGTTATAATTCTTCTCACAGTGGATTTCTCACATTTGCCCTGTGTTTTTTACCATTCATCTAAAAGGGGTTCCCATGTAAATCTTATTGTTAAGGTTTTATAATTGCTACATATCTTTTATTGTGCTTTTATGTTTTCTTGTTTGTAAATAGGATTATTGAAGGAGAAATACTTCTCATTTAGATCCCCAACAGGATAAACCGTAGAATATAATGCTAAATTCTGTTAATTTAGAGGTTGAATGTTGTTATTTGACTAGGGCTTGCTGAGAATTTCATTTCAATTTTTTTATGCTCCTTAAAAACTGTCTAATTTTTGTCCATGATATTACAACAAGCCATGTAATAACATGTAAAAAATATGACAATTTCTTTGAATCCAATGGTTGAATGTATGTGACTATGTCAGGTATCCACGATAGAATAAGGTTGTATCAGACTCTCCCACTTCAGGAAAATATTTCTTTTCTTTATTCTTTGATCCTTCTATTCATACCTTTTCATGGACTATTATAAATGTGTTAACTCTTCTCCATATTGTTGCTTGGTATTGTTTTTACCAGAAACATTTTATTTTTGTTTACACTTCAATTTTCTTCTGTGTCAACCTTTTCTTCTGCAGGAGTGTTAGTCGAGTAAACGATGAGTGGTTTGCAGACGAACAACATGTTCGAAAGATTGTTGGTCTGTTGGAAAAGCTAGTTGAAATGCAGAACCATAGAGAAGTAAGATGACTTTGCAATTTACATTATTACTTTTCATTAATGTCTGTTGCAGATGGAGTTTTGACAGACTAGTGCAATTAATTTTGACTTTTTTGTTTGTTATTCATGAACATCTTCTATTGTAGCAGCTTACTTGTGGGATTTGTTTTGAGAACTACACTCAAGACATGATGACTTCTGCTGCTTGTGGTCATCCTTTTTGTGGCACTTGCTGGAGAGGTAAGTTGGTTCCTGAGAATAGTTCTAGATACCACAGTTTTAGTTCATAGTAATCTAGCACTGCTTTCACCTAGCCCCATCACTTTCTGATAATAGGTTCTTGAATCTATTAAGTGATAAATATATATTGTTAATAAGATGAAGAGAAGTTTTTTTGGTTAGGTTTATTTCTGGATAACATGAGAGCAAACTATCTTTTTTGTTTCCTTGAGCAAATGCATTTAAAAAAAATAAATAAATTGAAACTAATATAACAAAGCTATTTAACATATGGAGCAAAAAAGAAAATGGAAAAATCTAATAATTACAAAGATTATGATGCATTATATTGCTTATTATTAAAAATATAATACATAAATATTTAATCAAAATACTGTAAGTGTTTTTATTAAAAAAATTAATAAAATTTACAATTTTCGGAATATTAATTGAATAAATCTGATTATTAATTAATAATGCTTTTATTAATTAATTGTCCTTTCAAATCTAATAAAAGCTCCACTTTGGCACGTTAGTAGCCCCTCTCCCCTACATGAGATGTTCCCCGTGCCCCTTTAAACAATATTTTGATAAAATTTTATTTTAAAGACATTAAGATACAATTAAAAAATTAATTTATGATAGTAAAATTAATAATATCTCTTAAATAGTATAAATCATATAAATTATCAATTAATACTTTATTTTTGCCTTGTATTTAACATATTATTATTAATAGTGTGCATAATAAATTTTATAAAAATAAGTTTTAAATTATTATTTTCAAGTATTATTAACATTTATTTTTAAAACTAATTAATGATGTACTAATCAAACTTAATGCTGATTATAAAGTTCAGATACAATTAATTTGTAGTCATAACATTGGAAAGATTTAACCGAACACTATTGTTGTTATTTAAATATTATGCAACCCTTCTTTTAAATTTAAAATTTATTGCTTAATTATTTATTAAATATTAATAAAACCTAAAGTCTACAACATTACCTCTCATGCAATTTGCCAACCACCACATCCTCTACCTCTTCTCTGCTTCACATATGATCTACTGAAGATTAGGCCAACCTGTACGAATTGTCCTCTGTCATCTACAACCTAATGGTTCTCTGTCACCTTTCCTCTAATGTTGCAGGTGATGGCTCATCTCTTCTCTCTTCCCAGTTTTGATTGTTGCTGTTTTTGTAATGAATCAGCTGGTTCTTCAAATCTTGCCTCACTTCATTCTTTTTCCATCGCTTTCCACCAATTTCCACTTTTTTCTTCTTTCCTTTTCCCCATAGTTGTTGTTCTTGTTTTTTTTGCTCAGTCTCATGATTTTGAAATGATGTCTGAAATTGGCTGTGGCAGATTTTGATCCAACTTGGCCAATCTTGATCAGAATCAGATGAGTTTTTCAACTATACATTTCTGATGTACCTACTTCCTATTCTGGATACTATTTATGCACAATTTGTATCAGTATATTCTGTCAATTTAGTAATTCATTTACAAACTTAGCAGCTGTTAGGATATGATGGTAACACTGCATGCCAGTAGTTAACTTATCTGACTCTTCAGAAGTGATGCTCTAGCTTTTTGTTTATCTATGTGGTAAATCACTAGAAGAAAGAACTACTACAGATTCTACGATATTACTAAGTTTTGTTTCAGATGACTTGAAATTTTTTGTTTTACTGTGTAAAAAATCATTTATCTCTTCTTTCTAATGCAGGTTACATCGGCACGTCGATAAGTGATGGCCCTGGATGCTTAATGTTGAGGTGTCCAGATCCATTATGTGGTGCTGCTGTGGGTCATGATATGATTTATCTATTGGCTAGTCATGAAGATAAAGAGAAGTATTCTCGCTATCTTCTTAGATCTTATATTGAAGATAATAGAAAGGTAATGTTTCAGAAACAAGTGATATATTACAATTTATTTTTGACTTAGCTCTTGATTCACACAAGGATGAAAATATTGTGAAAGAAAATTTATGGTTGATCTTGCATTTTCATAATTTTCTCATGCAGACAAAATGGTGCCCTGCACCTGGTTGTGAATTTGCAGTTGAGTATGTAATTGGCAGTGGAACCTATGATGTTTGCTGCAATTGTTCATATGGCTTCTGTTGGAATGTAAGTATTCTGGATACTTAGATTTTATTCTATTTTTATCTACCTTTGCATTGACATTTGGGGTTGCTGAAATGAAAAATCACAGTGCACTGAGGAAGCTCATCGGCCAGTTGATTGTGATACAGTGGCAAAATGGATCCTGAAAAACAGTGCTGAATCTGAGAATATGAACTGGTAGTCATGATGAACAATTTATTTTTCTCTCCTTTGCTGCATCTTCCCTTATGTTTATAGTAACTTGAGTTGATTGTTTTGCTTGACATGATCCCCTTATAAGTATTAAAAGTTTTATACATATATCTACTAATTTATATTCCCCATCTCATTGAGGCACTTTTACCGGTCTTACGATAATTACTGAAAATACCGCAATTATCTATTAAGATGTGCCTTATTGTCAAAAACTAAATTTAGCCTTTTCAGATTCATGAGGAATGTTTTATAATGATCTTGTCGTCCAAATAATTCCATACCATGATGTATCTGATATAATAGTAATCAATGAAAAAAATACTTGTACAAACCAGTGAAGTGACTCCATCCTCAATGGTACAAAAATTTGAAGCATTAGAATATTTTTTGAACCATTCTTGAATATTGTCTCAAATATAATTAAAACATTTATGGCTCCCACATAAATAAGAATCTGTGTAGTAGCCACAAAAAAGGAGTTCGATGAAATATAGAATAGAGATATACAAACAAGAACCAACATATTTTTCTCTCCTTGTATTGCTTCTTCCCTTATGTTTATAGTAACTTTTGTTTATTGGTTTACCTGAACCATCCCCTTATAATATTGAAAGTTCTACATATATATCTACTAATTTATCCCTCATCTCTTTGGGGCACTTTTAGACATCTTCATATAATTACCAAAAATACCCCAATTATCTATTAAGATGTGCCTTATTGTCAAAAACTAAATACATGAGTCTTTTCAGGTTCATAAGGAAATAACACAATTCTAAAGCTATTGATATTATAATTAACATATAGCCAAAGATGACCCATGCAACTTGATTCTGAAGTCATTGATATTGTAACGTAACTAATATATAGGCAACGATGGCACGTGCAACTTGATTCTAAAGTCATTTATATCGTAACTTAACTAATATATAGGCAAAGATAGCATGTGCAACTTGATTCTAAAGCCATTGATATTGTAACTTAACTAATATAGGCAAAGATGTCACATGCAATTTGAATCGTTATATTTAATTTACAGGCATAAGTATAATAGATCTTATAGTTAAATATTTTGATATACTGAATCCTCGAGTGTTTCTATTCTAATGTTTAACCCGATATTTCAACTTTGGATAGGGAGAAGACTAGGAAGATATATGACTTTGGTGTTCATTCTGTTCCTTTCATTTCAATTATTTCATAGGAGGCATGAAGGAGGGATGTGAACCTACAATTTTGGCAATCACTTTCAAACTCCTTATCCATGATACCTGGCACTTTTTAATTCCTTCATTTTTTTAAGAAAAAACATACTTATTTAACTTGTACAACAACTTTTTAATGGGCTAGTAGCCACCCGTGATTTACCTCCGTGTTGGTCCTGGGACGGATTGGCGGGGGCGCTGGGGGCGAGCGTTTCGCCTTTTGCCACCATTGTAACATTATCTTCAATATTGGACATTATAGTTGTGCATTGAATGATATTTGAGTCTCATTTTACCTTTTTAAAATTCATGTTGAATTGGGTGTCCATAAGACCATAATGTGTTTTTTCTTTCACACAAATGTGTTATCTTATTTGTTGATCAAATTGTAATGTAATTGTTTCCGTTTCTAGGATATTGGCAAATTCAAAACCCTGTCCTAAGTGCAAGCGTCCAATTGAGAAAAACCAAGGATGCATGCATATTACATGCACACCTCCTTGTAAATTCGAGTTTTGCTGGTACAAATCTTTGATATTCACAAACTCAGTGCGCTCATTATTTTGTTGTTCTACTTGTCTAGTTCTTTTGTATGATGAATGTTGCTGTAGGCTATGTCTTGGTGCATGGTCAGAACATGGGGAAAGGACTGGTGGCTTTTATGCCTGTAACCGTTATGAAGCTGCAAAGCAAGAAGGAGCGGTATATTTTAATTCATGGGTTTACTTTCTTTATCACTGTGAAATAGCTTTCACAATCTTGACGAGATTTCCTTTTTTGGCTATATGACTGTTTTCAGTATGATGAGTCTGAAAGGAGAAGAGAAATGGCTAAAAATTCTTTGGAAAGATATACTCATTACTATGAACGTTGGGCAACTAATCAGTCAGTACGTGAGCTTTTAGTCCTTCAATCCTTTTAATTAGTTTTACTCTTCTACTTTTGCGATAGAAGTGGTCCAAACATTTATTTTACTTAGAACCTATCCGTTGCTGATACTGATAATTAGTTGAGATTGAATTTTGCATATTTGTTTTTAGAAATACCTCGATTTTTTAAAAGAAGTCTAAGTCAAATAAGAATGATTAAGAGTGCTTCTTTTTATACTACATGATTTCGGAAACCTAAATACTTATCAATCACTTGGATATGGAAAAAAATAGGATTTTTTTTTAATCTTAATAAGAAAAGGAGAGAAAAGATACCTATTTAATGTGAGTAAACAAAATTTGTTTTCATAATTACATATAGAATTTGTGGAAAGCCATATTCTATGAATGCCATGTATACAGTTTGGAGGGGATCTTTCATATTTTTTGAAATCCATCCTATTATATGGGGGTTAAACAGCTAAAATAAGTAATTCGTCTTTACACTAAAAAGAGAGGGGAGGGGAAAAGAGGAGAAACAATGACATAGTTTGGAGACAAGAAGATTCATAGATGCATATAGAAGTTGTGCAAAGCCATATTCTATGAAAGTCGTATGTATGGTTTGGAAGGGATGTTTCATATTTTTTTAGATCCATCCTATTATATGGGGTTAAAAACCTGAAATAGGTAATTCGTGTTTACACTAAAAAGATAGGAGAGGGGAAAAGTGGAGAAGCAGTGGCATAGTTTGGAGACAACAAGATTCTCACTTCTCGTGTCTCATCCTTTGATTTTTTTTATTGATCATGGGGAGTAGATGAAACACTAAAAAGGAGATGAGAAGAGGAGATGCATCAACTGAAGCATCGATAGTAGTAAAGAGGAATGATGCTAGAATTGGATAAAACGAGATGTACACAATATAATTGTGTTAGTCTAAGTTTTAGCTGAGATATATTTTCGCACATGTCATGAAATCAATTTCAACACTAAATGCCCTAGGAGCATTATTTAATATGTCTTGAAGTAATCTCTATAAGATGCTATAAGAACAAATATGCACATACCATGTATGAAACTAATGTTGACATTAGAAGGTGTAACCATGGTATTAGATATCGAGTCACGTGGGTATAATTTACCGTCTCGCGGAGGCCTCTGTGAGGTTGCGATGCTATCATAACCTCGCGGTGGCCTTGTCTGGCCACGAGGCAGATTGACAATGCAGGTGTTTTTTTTTTCTTTCCTTTTTTCTTCTTATATATATATATATATTTAACGGTTAATTCGTTTCTATCCCTTTTTCCTTCCCCATTAATTTTTTTCCCCTTCGATAAACAGAGACTAAGTACCTCTTTAAAGATGTAAGAGATGGATTGTTAGGAAAAATAAAAAAAGAAATTAATATATTTTATATTTAAAAAAGTATTGAAACTTTATCGGCATAGCACGATACAACACCGAAATCGTATAGTTCTGATCATAATTTGAAACTTTGACGGCTCTAAATTAATTTTAAACTTTGGGTGTAACTATACCTATTAGTTGCTTATATTTTGTAACTTGTTGCTCTAAAATTCTAATTTACTTTATAATTGTATAAGTTTATATTTGAAGGTAAACAAATTAAGTGGTAGATTGTTATAGGTTTGAAACTTATTCAATTTGTTCTTGAAATACTTTGAATTATCTAGAAGCATGTTGAATGTCACTGCAACAACAACAACCAACAAAAACAACAAAGTCTTATCCCACTAGGAGGGGTCGGCTATTTGAATGCCACTGCAACATGTTACCAAAATTGGTTTGTTTTGGTGAGGTTGAAATTTTGACATGGAATGTTACTTTGAACTTTGTCTATGCTTCTATTTTATTTTTGACAAATTACATATATTGCTTATGTTTTTTTTAAAAAAATACATTTAAAATTTCCCCACGGTTGGTTGGTCATTAGCTTGGTATCTGTTTGATCGTGACAACAACATGAGGTTGCGAACACATCTCTAAAATGTAGCTAAGATTTTAAAAAACTAAAATTTACATTTATATTTAGATTCAATGTTTTGTAGAAAGTAGTCAACCCTACTTAGTGGGATAAGGCTTGGTTGTTATTATTATTGTTTTGTAGAAAGTGATGGCATTGTGCTAATATCATGTATTTTTGTTATTTTTTGTATTTTTTATCTATCTTCAAATTAATAAAATAAAAAATGTGATAACACATGCCATTTAATCTATTTTGTATCCTTAATATTTATTACCTTCATGTTTGTATCCTAATGTAGTTTAATCTTTTTAAATGTTACTTGCTAGCAGCAAATGTGAAGTTCAGTCATTTTTAAATTGCAACTATAGTTTTAACTTTAAAGGTCTAATTTCCAAATTGATGTGTAGCTTATATACCACTTGAAGGCAAACCTACACAATTTTCTGCAAATGCTATCTGTGACTTTCTATTTGTAGCTAACCGAAGCCTTTTCTGAAGGAGAAAGATTTTACTTTTCAGTTCTAGATAATATATTTCCATGCTTTATTTTACTTAGATTGTTCTTTCAGTATTCTCATTATTCGTCAGAACTCGGAACATATTTGATAGTTTACTCCATCATCTGGTAAAATAGCACTTGATTTTATTGCATGCTCTTGAATCTTGAATCCCTTAATTATGGTTTTATTTCTCTTTTTTGTGCAAGTTGCTTTCTCTTGAAATTAAATACTATATCTTTCCAAATCGCTACCTAACGTAGAATTTTTTTGTTATTTTCAGTCGAGGCAAAAGGCACTGTCAGATTTACATAGCATGCAAAATGAGAAGGTAAAGAGTTGATTGTATTAATAGGGTTGTTCTGAAAATATATTTCTAACTGTTACCATGCTTATTGAAGTAAGCATAGCTTGGAGGTGGCATTTTTTACTTGATAGTTTTCTCCACAGTGCTTACTTGTTGTAATACAAAACCTTTATAAGAGTTTCCTATGTTTCAGCTTGAGAAGCTGAGTGACCGGCAAAGCCAACCTGAGTCCCAGCTCAAGTTTATAATAGAAGCCTGGTTACAGGTAAAATAAGAAATGGTGTCCAGTTATATCCGTATTGTGTGCTGACATACCTCATGTCGTCAATATTAGATAGTGGAGTGTAGGCGGGTGTTGAAATGGACATATGCCTATGGTTTTTACCTTCCTGAGCATGAACATGCAAAGCGGCAGTTCTTTGAATATTTGCAAGGTATGTATGCATCGACCATTTCTTTCAGCTTGAAAATACATGTCACTACTGAACTAATTACATGTTTATTTCTTATTTAGGTGAGGCTGAGTCTGGATTGGAACGTCTTCATCAATGTGCCGAGAAGGAGCTCCAAGTATACCTTGATGCAGAAACTCCAATGAAGGATTTCAATGATTTCCGCACTAAGTTAGCTGGCTTGACGAGGTACTTCTGTTTATGTCTCATATATAGGCAAATTGGAGTTTGGCTTACTTCGACCTCTGCAAAATTTGGCATTTAATATGTCACTTAAATTGTTGTATAAGCTGCTCTACGTTATAAAATTACATTAGGATTCTTGAGTAGCAGAATTCATTGTGTATTCTAATTGCATGATTCAATAATTTTGTCATGATATCATATTAGAGATTTCATAGGTTGTGCATAAAATTGACAAGTACCTAATTGACTTAGTGGGGCTGAAAGGGAAAATGTCCCTTTTCTCCTGTAGTTACTTCGCATGCCACTTAACCATGGTGGTCTAGGTCATACCAATATTTGGGTATTTGCTTTATTTCTTGATGTTAATGCACACCTATTTAGCAATGCATTGTGTATTATCATTCATTACTCGATGGGACACCCAATCACATTTTAGTACCCATCTTTCTTCTTAGTTGCTTTATTGCTATTCTCATCTGCACACTCAAGAGTCCTCCAAATTCAGTGGGACACTCATGCACATTTTAGTTCTTTATTTCCTATGTGAGGATCATATCTTATGATGCATTCTCTAACAACAGTTCTTATTTGCCTTTTCTGTTGTCTCACTCAAATTTTAGTGTGACCCGCAACTACTTTGAAAACCTAGTCCGAGCCCTGGAGACTGGTTTGAAGGACGTTGGTTCTTCCAATAGCCAGGCGACATGCAGTAAAACTTCAAGCTCTAAGGGTTTGGGCTCAAAAGGAAAGGGCGGCAAGTCTAAAGCAACAGGAAACAGCTCCAGATTAGCTGGTCCCAGTCACAGCTTGGATGAGAGCAACTTCTGGTCCTGCGATCATTGCACCTATGCCAACCCCAAATCTGCCAAGGCATGCCAGATGTGCGAGCATCAGCGATAAAACACTGTGAGAGTGCCTCCCCAATGCCACTTGCATCTGTCTATAAAGAAACATTTTAAGTTATTCAGTAGGATCTGGTTCTGTGAGCATTCCACAGGCTAGTGCCCATGATCTTTTAGGTTATTTGCACATTGCAAGAAGGGCTATGAAATAACAGGAAACATACTAGAAGGAGAGGAAAAATGAGACAGAGAAACAGTATCTCCTGTACGCTTGTTAAATTATGTGCTGATAGTTTCATTGCTTGTTTATTGTATATTATAGATAACATATATGTATATTTGCAATGGTGGCTCTTTTCTAAACACACTTGTTTTCAGAGTGCATTGCTCATGTTAAGATTATTTTACAAGTTGCTAATGCTCGGCCATGAACAATCTATCTAGTGAAGGGAGTTAAACTTCACTGCTAAGCAAGAGGAATCACTGCTGCTCCAGATGCTAGGGAAGGTTATCCATTGCCTTCATTACCTGAAAGCACCAATATTGCATTTTTTATTTTATTTTTCCTGTGGAAAAATATCAAATGATCCACCCTGATGAGCATCTTTTACTATTTCTTCTCACAATTGGACACGAACAAGAAGTTTGTGTGCAAATAACACCTCTTAATCTCTTCTACTCACACCAATCAAACACTGAGATGGCCACTCAGTCACTTCAATCACTTCCAAGTTTGTGTAATTCATTTCATTTCAAATGTTAGATTAATGTAGCATGATTTAAATAAGCTTCCCATCATCATGTTCCTCCTTTACACCATATGTCAAGTTCTATGATAAAGACGATCTAGGGAGGTTCTTTTGTTTCACTTGTATCAGACATGTAATGTGAATGCTACAAGCTTCTATCCAACATCTTTTTTTTTTAATTATTTTTTATAATCTAGGTATCTAAGTTTTAGATTCAATTAATTTTGGATATGAATGACCTTTCTTAGTTTATCGATCCAATAAATTTGGAAGCACACAAGCGAATTCACATCTAGCAATCAATTTCTCAGAGGAAAATATTAATTTGTGATTTAAATCGTGCATATTTGAGAGCATGTTGAATGCTTTGCTATTGTACTATGATGAGGGTTTCTATCTATTATTAAACTCTTTGAATTGACTAATTCTAAAGGTGATTGATTTGATCTCATAAAATTTTTTCATCGGCCATCAAAATAAATCGGGAAGCATTAATGAAGATTCATTTAAATAACCAACATTCTTATTTTCATTTTTTAATGAAGAAAAAATCTCTTATATTATTTGAATCATAAATATTTTGATTATTTATTAAAAAACATATTGAAAAAGATAATTATTATCTTAATTTAACATTTTCAAAGATTCAACTGAAAAACAGCTTCCTTAATAGTTAATAAACTGACAAAAGACATGATTTTTTAGAAAATAGTTATAATATGATAATTTACTGACTTTATTTTTTATTTTCAATCTTGGAAACATCTCGTCATAGTCATGTTTATCAAACAATTCCTAGTGATCTTGGCTAAAAAAATGGATTAACTTCTTTATTACTTCATCGAGATCTCTGTCAGAAGAATGGATTAAATATAAAGCTGAAAGAAATGCCACATTAACTATGTCGGCCTTCAATTATATCCAGAGCTCCACCAAGTTGCGTAAACGGGTCACCTACATTAACTACAGGCTATAAATGTAGTTGGCAGGTGCACTTACTCACATATCTATCTATTTATCTATCTCCAGCTTTGGGAGAATATATTTGCATCACTAATTGCCGTGCATTATTGTTGTTCTCTGTGCAGATGAGCAACGAACGAAAACATGTGATTTCAAGGAGTGACACTGACTGCACAATTCCACAGTGGTAGATTGTATATATTAATCTAATTCGCCTTGTACTTAACTGGAATGTCCAAGTCACAATAGAATGTTTTTCACAGTGGTATTGATTTTTAAAAAATAATATCAAAATGATATTAATTTTTAAAATGTAATATCATAATGATATTATTTTTAAAATATAATATTGTAATGATATTATTCTTTTGAATGTAATATTATAATAATTGAAAAAAATATATATCTTTTCATAAATTTGAAAATTATAAACGCCTTTTAGAATTTGTCAATTGTCATTAGGGCTGTAAATTAATCAAACATTCGTGAACAAATTTGGTGTTCAGTTTGATAAGAACTTATTTATGTTCATTCAATATATATAAGATCAATTAAACAAACAAACTTGAATAACTCGTTAAACTAAACAAACAAGCTTGAACACATATGTGTTCAGCTCATTAATATTCGTAAATAACGTTCGTGAATAATATTCGTGAACAACGTTCGTGAATAACATTCGTGAATAATCATATTCATTAATAAAACTCTTATCCACCTGCTAAATAAATAAAAAATAAATAAAAAAAATAAGTTTAAATTATTGAGCTCAATAAACAATCAAACAAACAAAAATTTCAAACAATTAAATAAGCTTGAATTGAGAGCTCGATAACATCTAAGTGAATCAAACTCAAGCCAAGCTTAAAGTGAGAGCTCGATAACATCTAAACGAATCAAGCTCAAGTCAAGTTTCAAACAAGCTCAAGTTCATAAAAAATAAACCAAGTCAAGCTTGAATAATCATTTCAAAAGTTTGGTTCATTTTAGGTTCGGCTTGACTCGATTACCTTATCAAATAAGTTTAAATACCCAAAACTTGACTCGACTCGACTTGATTACGACTCTAATTATCATAGATTTTTCCAACCTCAAAACAGTTGAAGTGACTTAATTGTAAATATTAATTTTTGAAAAAAAAATCTATTCGCAATATAAATTATTCATGTCTAATTGAATATTTATCGAATAATTTAATAGCTGCTGGTCAAATTTATTAATCACGACCACGTCGCCCGTAAAAGCGATTTAATCAACACTTTAATTCGGTAGTTGTATGGCTGATCACCTATCGCGTCTGCCAAACGCTTGCGCAGTATTAAGAGAAGAGAAGAGAAGAGAAGAGAAGAGACCGAGGGACGATCATGAGCGGCAAAGGCAGTCAAATTTAGCTTCTCTTCTCCCACGCCCAAGAAAAGCATCCAGCCGGATACATCCATCCATGCGATCTCCGCCAATTATAGAATAAGGATTATTATATATAAAGTTTTGGCCTTTTGTTCCTTCCCCGATCTCTCATTGTTCGGTTTATCCGAGGCAAGGAAGGCTCCTTGGGAGGGAGAGAGCGACGAGAGAGGAAGGAGATTCCGATGAACTGAGGAGGGTCGCCTGCCCCTCTTCCTGTTCGAACTCCTTCCTCTTCTATTTCACGTCTCCATCCTGCAATTTGTTCGAGATTTCTGATCTTTAATTTTCCAAAAGGGAGCTTTTTTTTTTAATTTTGATCGACGTTTGCGCGAAGATATCTCTCCTTGCGATGCTTTTATTGCTGCTGTCGTTCTTCCTCTTCGTCTTCCTCCTCTCTAAGTGCCTCCCCCTGCTTCCCCTGCCTCCATGGGCGAGTGAGATGAGGCTGCTCTCCGTCCTGTTCTGCCAGGAACTGCTCTTCTTTTCAGTGCATTTGTTCCGGAGCTGCAGGCCGTTCGCCGCCCGCACACCTAGCGTTCCGCCTCCGACGATGAAGTCTTCTCGGAGGGAGACCCGCGCCGACAAAAAAGTGGACGGCGCGGGGTCGTCGTCCGGGATGTCGATTCTGGACCTGCCGGAGCTGGCTCTGGAGTGCGTCCTGGGCCGGCTGACGCCTCCCGGGCTGTGCAGCATGGCGGCGGTGTGCAGCTCCCTGAGAGAGAGGTGCACGAGCGACTACCTCTGGGAGAGGCACATGAAGGAGAAATGGGGGAGGGTGATCGGCGACGCGGCGCGCAGGGAGTGGGAGCGGTACGTAGCTTCCGCAGAGGACCCTCCGGCGGCCCTTGCAGAGGCCAGCAAAGGAAGGAGGAGGTGGATCGAGGCGGCGTCGCGTGTGTGGCCTCTTTCTTGCCTCAGGCTCCCCTCTGAGAATGGGAAAAAGCTGAACTTCCTTTCGCCCAACGACTCCATCATGTCTTGGTACCGAGCTTTGGAAACTGGCAGGTTCTGGTTCCCTGCACAGGTTTACAACCGTGAGGTAGTGTAGATTATCACAAGCATTTCTCAACCACTTCTAATATTTTCTTGCCATCCTCATTCTTAAGATGCATAGATCTCAATGACCGTCCCCATGGGATGAGCTGCTGGCTAGTGCATGAGGTGTTGCCACAATGAGGTCTAGGGATCAAATTCTGGCTAGTAGTCACTGTTCGCGGGGTCAAGTTCCTGCCCCCCTTATGCACTAGTCACTGTTCGGGCTGGCTAGACTAGCCCCGTGATTTACCTCCTCCGTGTT
>JBBUKS010498498.1:0-35061 GCA_038050645.1 Hedychium gardnerianum
TCCTAAGTTCCTGCACACTTAGACACAAGGATTAAACAACACAGGACCTAACCTAACTCGGTTGATCACATCAAAACCACCTTGGGGTACTTACAGTTTAGTGCTCAAAGATGATTCGGCAGAGAGAGTTCGGCGGACAAGAGTTCTATGGAGAGGTTCGCAAAGAGGGAGTTTAGGGTTTGTAGTTTCGGTGGAGAGGCTTGGGAGGGTTTTTGTGGAAATAGGTTCAGCGAGATGCGGAGGGTGGTTTTCGCGGAGGAGGGTTTTTCCAATGGAGGGTTTTCATGGAGTTTGGCAGAGGTGGGTTTTCGCGGAGGAGTCTAGGTCGTGGCACGAGGAGGGTAGGTCACAACACGAGGAGGGTTTTGCCAGAGGAGGCAAGGTCGCGGCGCGAAGGAGGGTTTTCATGGAGTTTGGCGAAGGTGGGTTTTCGCGGGTTTAGGTAGGGTTTAAGGGAATTAAAAATTCTTAAAATTTTAAAGATTATTAACAGTGCGCGCTTTGTATGATGTTAATATTTTAATAATAATTATTGACAGTGTGCAATTTTTGCATGTCGTCATTTATATAGGTATAATAATATTAACAGCGCACTTTGCAAGCCGTTAATATTAAGTTTTAGCAGCACACTCTGCACGTCATAGAAAAGATTATTGACATCGTACTTTTTTTTGCACGTCGTCATTTGTACAAATATAATACTATCCGCAGCACACTTTATTTGGCGCATCGTAAAAACTATTATTAATGGCGCGCCCTAATTGTGCGTCATTGATGACGTGTTGCGGAAAGTCATATTTGTTGTAGTGGAGGTTGGGTCCTGAATAGGACAATTGAGATTATAAGTGCTCAACCCCGACTGAGGGGGGAGGTTGAGCCCCGAAAAGGGGAATTACTGATGGAGACCATTGGACCCTGAAAAGGATAATTATTGATGGAGACCATTGGATCCTGAAAAGGGCAATGGAGAATGCTCGACCGTGACTGATGGGGGGAGATTGACACTGAGAAGGGTAATGGAAATGCTTGACCCCGACTGGTGGGAGGAGATTGGACCCTGAGAAGGGTAACATACCCCGACTAGTGGGGGAGGTTGGACCTGGAGAGGGTAATAGAAATGCTCAACCCCAACTGGTGGGAAAGGTTGGATCCTGAGGAGGGTAATAGAAATGCTCAACGTCAACTAGAGAGGGGTGGTTTGACCATAAGGAGGGACCCCGACTAGTGGAGGGAGGTTGGACCCTGAGGAGGGTAATGGAAATGCTTGACCTCGACTGGTGGGGAGAGGTTGGACCCTAAGAAGGGTAATGGCATTGCTCAACCCCGACTGGTGGTGGAAGGTTGGACCTGAGAAGGGTAATTTCTGATGGAAATATGTTGGTTTGGTACCAGGCGAGATATGGGCTCGATCCTGATTATGTTCGAGTCGGGAGAGATCAGAGAAAATGTGCTAGTCTGCCTGGAGATTTTTTATTAACAAAAAGGAGTATGCACAGAGATTTTAAAGTAGCAACATAATACATGAATGATACTTAGAGCTCTTTAAGCTTGGTAGGGTTGTAGATAATTGTGCTCCATAGTCGGTCGAGCTCCTTACCTTCAGAATCTTATAAGTAGTAGGCTCTCGAGCTTAGCTTACAGATGACCCGATAGGGCCCTCCCCATTGAGACTCCAGCTTGTTAACATCCCCAGCAGGCTTGACCTTCCTCCAAACCAAGTTGCCAACTTGGAATGCATGAGAGATGACTCTTTTGTTGTATGTTTGTTGCATCCTCTGTCGGTAGGTCATGAGCCAAGTGACTGTCCTTTCCCTAGTCTCGTTTATCAGGTCTAGCTCAAGGAGTCGCCTTTCGAGTTGTCTTGGTCGTAGATGCCTTGTTTAGTTGATTCTTCACCCACTTCAACCGGAACCACAACTTCTCCACCATAGACAAGATGGAAAGACGTCATTCTTGTACTTTCCCAAGGCGTGGTTCGGTATGACCAGAGAATGTTTGGCAACTCTTCAACCCAGCTACCTCCTACATGATCAAGCTTGATTTTGAGCCCTCGGATTATCTCCCAATTGACTACTTCTGCTTGCCCATTGCTTTGAGAATAGGCGACTAAAGTGAAGGTTAATTGAATGTCAAAACCTTCGCACCACTCTCTGAGTTTATGACCTTGGAACTGCCTACCATTATCAAAAACAAGTTTGTGAGGCAGGTTGTATTAACAAACGATGCTCTTTCACAGGAATCTAATGATAGCGACTTTGGTTATCCGGGCCAAGGCTTCTATTTTTACTCATTTGGAGAAATAATCCATTGCTACAAAAGGAGAAATTTTATCTAACTAGGTCCGATCAGGATGGGGCCCACAATATCCATTCTCCATTGATCAAAGAGGCAGGAGATAACTGAGGTCTTAAAAATCTTTATAGGATGATAGGAAAGGTTCTGGTGCTTCTGGCAATGAATGTAGGTGGTGACGAAGCAGGCGGTGTCAGCCTACAGGGTTAGCCAGAAATAGTCGACTAGCAACACCTTCTGACCAAGTGTTCGGCATCCAATATGGTTTTTGAAGATACCTAGATGGATTTCTTACATGACATAGTCGATATCTTTCAAACCAAGGCATTTGAGGAGGGGACATGAGAAAGCCCGTCGATATAGCTTGTCTCCAATTAGTGTGAACCAAGCAACTCTCCTCTTGAGTAAACGGGCTTGCTCTAAGTCGGCGGGCAAAGTACCTTTCTTGAGAAAGGCAATGAGAGGTGTCCTCCAATCGGCATTTTCATCCTAGCTTGGTACTTGATCAATCTGAGCAATCAGCAACATCTAGTCAACTGAATCATCCAAGGTCCAGAAAGTCATTACACTCACCATCTTGGCCAAGTCATCGACCTTTTGATTCTCAGCTTAGGAAATTTTCTAAATGAGAACTTCTTGGAAGTCAGATTTGAGTTTTTCGAAGGCTTTAGCATAATTCCTCAATCAGTCATTCTTGATCATGAAGCCTCCCTCCAACTACTGAGCGGCTAGTTCAGAGTCTGAATGGATGACAACTTGGGAAGCCCCGACTCACTTTGCTGCTTAAAGGCCTGTAAGCAAAGCCTCATATTCGGCTTCATTATTGGAGGTCCTGAAGTTCAATCGAATGAAGAGCTGGAGCACATCCTCCCGAGGTAAAATTAGTAATTTCCCGATGCCACTGCCATGTCAAGTGGATGATCCATCCACAAAGATCTTCCAAGTTCCTTCTTCTTCTTAACCGGACGTCTCCATTAAGAAATTTGCCAAAGCATGAGCTTTGATGGTTGTCCGAAGCTAATATTGGATGTCATATTCACTCAGCTTTGTGGCCCATTTGATAAGTCTCCCGAAGGCTTCCAGATTGATTAACACTCATCCCACAGTGTTGTTGGTGAGGACAGTAATTAGATAGGATAGAAAATAAGGTCGCAATCAGCAAGCGGTCAAGACTAGAATTCGTGCTAGCTTTTCTAGAGTGGTGTATCTGCTCTCAGCATCCTTCAGTAAATGACTTGAAAAATAAATAGGATTCTGAATACCATCCTTTTTTCACAATAAGACCGAGCCTACCACTCCATTGGCGGCTGACAGGTACACCCAAAGTGTTTCTCCCGCCAATGACTTGGAAAGGAGGGGCAAGCATGCCAAATATTCTTTGAGTTCAACAAAGGCATTGTCACAATTCTCGTCCCACGCGAATTTAGAAGTTCTGTAGAGCACTTTAAAGAATGGTAGGCTTCGGTCGGCCGATCGGGAGATGAACCTAAAAAGTGCCATGATGAGGTTGACTAACCTCTATGCTTCCCTGAGATTACAGGGAGGAGTCATATTTTGGAGTGCCTAGATCTTCTCTAGATTGACTTTGTTACTCGCTCAGTCACTATGTAATCAAGAAACTGACCGATCTTGACTTTGAATAAACATTTGTTGGAATTCAGCTTGAGCCCATACCGCCTTAGTGTACTACGAGTTTCTTCAACATCTGAATTAGGTTCTCGGCTTGGGAATTCTTTATCAAGATGTCGTCCATGTATACTTCAATATTCCTCCCAACTTGGTGCTTGAAGACTCGATCCATGAGCCGTTGGTAAGTTGCTCTTGCATTCTTTAGCATGAACGACATAATATTGTAACAAAAAGTCTCATCAGAGGTGATGAAACTAACATTTTCTTAGTATTCAGAGGCCAGAGGAATTTGATGATAGTCTTAGTAGGCGTCCAGCATACAAATGAGCTCGCATCCGAAAGTAGAGTCCACCAGTTGGTCGATGCGGGGGAGAGGATAGCAATCCTTTAGGAAGATTTTGTTGAGATTCTAAAAATCTATGCATACTCCTCATTTGCTTCCGGGCTTAGACACCAGGACCACGTTGGCGAGCCAGGTTAGGAATTGAACTTTCCGAATGTGTCCATCTTCCAGTAACTTGTTAATTTCCATTTGGATTATTTTGTTATGATCAGGCCCAAAATGTCTTTTCTTCTATCTGACCGATCATGCATCTAGAAGCGTGTTGAGTCGGTGTTCCATCATAGTCGGGGATATGCCTATGACCTCTTTGGCCAACCAAGCGAAGACAACCTAATTGCATGAGAGGCAAGCAATCAACTTTTGTTTGAGTTCCGGGTGAAGATCCGTGGCCACTCGAGTGGTACCATCCAGTCGATCGGGGTAGACTTGCACTTCTTTTTAACCATCTATTGATCGAGACACGAGCACATCTTGCACCACTTGTACTTCAGCTACCTGAGTTTGACGAGCCTTGCGTGAGTCAGTCTTGACTATGTTCACATAAAATTTCAAGTCGTAGACTTATCCCCTTTGACCTCACCGACTTAATCCCCCACTTGGAACTTCACTTTTGGTGGAAGGTGGAAACAATTGCTTGAAAAACGCTGAGGGTCGGTCTCCCTAAGATAACATTGTAAGCAGAAGCAATGTCCACTACGATGAAGGGAGTACGCTGAATCCTTTACAGAAGTTCTTCCCCCAAAGACAAGGAGAGGTTGATCTGGCCGATTAGCTATATCTCATGCCCGGTGAATCCGAACATGGGAGTAGCCATGGGCCTTAGTTCTTCATCATCAATTTGCATTTGATCGAAGGTCTAAGATGATGTTGACCGAACTGCCTATATCTACGAACACCCTCTTCACATTATAGTTGGCGATGAGGGCACGAATTTCTAAGTCATCTTCATGCGGGGCTTTTATTCCCTCCAAATCTTGAGGCCCAAAGTTGATTAGTGGGTCATCTCTTCGTCCTCGACTGGTGCTTACTCCATAGCTCTGTAGTCTTCTATCGTAAGTGAAGAGTGTATTTCTTACATGATTTTTATCATTGTTTATCATATATTCTATGACATTTCATGATCATAATTCACATTCTCGCATCTTCATTTTGGTTACTTTACTCTTTTATTTCGGAGACTGCTCTTTTTGTCTTTTTGTTGATAGGACGCAAATTAGGAGCTAAAACGAAGCAAAGAGGCCTTAGAACGTGTATTTCCAACATAGTACATGATCATAGATCATACGAGAAGAAAAAGACATTCAAAAGCGATCAAATTAAAGTTTAAATCAAGGAACACTCTATGGTCGTGTCCCATGACATGGGCGTATTCCTCCAGAGGAAGTTTGGCGCAAAACGAAGCAAAAACAGAGTCCAAAGCCTTTGACATGGACGTGCCTAAAAGGCACAATCGTGCTTTTGACTCCAGAGGCTTCGAAAGCCTCTGACACGGCCGTGTTAGAATCACACGACCGTGCTTTTTACTCCAGAACCTCCTGCAGCCAAAAACACGATCCTAAAGTGGCCTGATTCAGCAAACTAAACTTTGAATGGGCATAACTTTTGGCTCGATTGGAGCCACGGGATATGCAACCTACCAAATTGAAGATAATTTCAAGTTCTACAAATTTGGTTCAAGGTGGAACTCAAGAAAACAAAGTATAAAGGCTAAAAACCTCGTTTTGGCGAAGCCCTACACTCCAACAGATTGAACCATCTTGGGAGACTATAAAAGAACCCATGAGATTATTATTTTGGGGTATCTAGGATTTGGGGCTCCGCCCCTTCCCTAGAAGAGAGTTCTCCCCATGAGGGGGAACCCTAGAGTCGTCATCCATCTACAACAATCTGTCCATCGTCGGAGCTCGAAAACTCTTCCAACAACATCGAAAATTCTTAGATATGCATTCTCTTCTCTCTATTTCATGTTTTGAGTTATAGAATGTTGTTCTCTATGTCTCTTAGTTGTATTTCCTTCTCCATGAAGTAGTTCACCAAATTTTAGGAGTAGGAAGTAGCTACGATGTAATTGTTGACATTGTTCTTGAGTATTTGTTTCTTTCTCTATTGAATGACATGTTTATTTCTTATTCCTATTTTGTTATATTATTTGTGAATTCTTAAGGACATGGTAAATAAGTCACTTATAGAGGGGATAATCTAGATGTACCATGGAGACCTAGTGGCAGGGTTAATGCTATGAAGCTGACATTCTAGCATGATTCCCTTTAAGGTAGACTGAATTTCCATGAAGAAAAACTATCTTAGGGCTTAATGAATTTGCCCTAATTTAATGTCATACATAGAGTATAGAAGATAGTATAGACGAACCGTGGAGTCCTAGTGATATGGGTAATCCCACAAAGCGGACTTTTAGCATTATCATCTTACTACGATGCATCAAGTTTGAATAGATACTCCGGTACAATTCTCCTAATTTCGTAACGGTAATTTGGATAGGATATCCTACATGTGAATGAACATAAAGATAGAAAAATAACAATACTTGGAACATCAACAACCATCGTAACAAAACTGAAGTCCTAAAATCATTCCCCCAATTCAGATTTCCCTCTCAGCCTCTCAATAGCTCTCTCTCTTTCTCTCAAGTCTCTCTCTCTCTCGCTCATTCTCGTGAACTCAATCCAATTTCAATTCTCTAAATAACTAGTTTCATAACCTCAATTAGTACTTAGTCAATAGTCCTTGTGGGATTAATATTTTATTACTTGATAACAACCGTGCACTTGTGGAAATTGTACATCAGTGAGTCATTCTGGCTCGGTTAGAATCTCTATTTGTTGGGCCTTCAGAGATCATATTGATATCTTCTTTATCAAGGGTCTTTCCTTTGTCTCTCTTTTGATCGGCCTCTTGGCGGGACCAGGACGACTCTCAAGGTTCGCAGGATGGCGAGCGAGCTCGCTGATCTGATCGACGAGTGGCCTCATCGCGCCGAGTGATTCCAGGAGGGGCATGCTAAGTGGATCCAGGAGGGAAACTTCTGGGGGACGAACGTCGATCAGCAACTCGTCGTAACTCCTTGACGTATTGATTGCATTCTTGGGTAGAGTGTGTTAGGACCCGTGCGAGTTAGAGGTGGTGAATAACTTCGATCGCTTCTCGTCTTGATCTTGTGCTCGTCGTTTGATGCACAACGAAAATCTTGATTCAAACTCGATGCCACATGCACAACTCCACGATTTACCTGGTATCCGCCTCTTAGGCGACTAATCCAAGGCCCTACTCCTAGTGATCTCTCACCACTATGAAATTCTCATTCTTGGAAACCTTCCGGAGGCGGAGAAGACTCTTACAACCCTTTATTACAAGAATACAACAAGAAACGACTTTACAATCAAAACCTTACTTTGCTTGATCTCTTGTTACTTGAAAATGTCTTTTGATGGTTGGAAATGCAATAGCACTTTGCTCCAAAAATCTCCAAGAATTGGCCCCTTCAAATTTTCACGAAATCTTCTTTTATAGGGTTGCATTCGGGCTGATTTTTGTCTACCAATTGATTTGTAGACTTCATCAATCAATTATCATGTTGGATCTGGCTGTTTAAATCTGTAGAACAACTATTTTTGACCTTACGACTCACCAATCGATTGGTTGCTTCTAGTCGATCAAATCAAGTGATTCGGAAGCATTTTGTTCACCCAAAAGAGCTATCAGTCAATTGCTCCAATCTATTGACCCCCCCCCCAATCTATTTCACCAATCTATTGGTAAGCATTAGAACTATAGATCTTTGAACAAGCTTCATTTTGCATCAAAAATTGCCTCGTTCTGATATCCGAGTCAAAAGTTATGTCCTGCAGAAGTTTACTCTGTCGGAACTTCCTTGTTGTCTAACATTCGATTAACCTTGATTTATTAGACTTCACTTAGTTGTCAACTAGGTTTTCCTAGTTCCAACTAGGTCTTCTATCACCTAGCCCTGCTATGACTTCATTGCCTAGTTCTCAACTATGTCTTCCATCATCTAATCCCGCTATGACTTTCATTGCTCATGTCAAGTGTTCAATCCTCCATGACCCACTTAGATTTCTGATTATCAAGTGTCCGGTCAACCTTGACCCACTTAGACTTTCCTCTTGCCAACTTTCCGTTGAATTTCATATCAACAAGTTTTCGATCAACTTTTACCCACTTAGACTTTTATCTTGCCAACTTTCCATTTGACCCACTTGGATTTTTCTCTTGCCAACTTTTCATTGGACTTTCGATCACCAAGTGTTCGGTTACCCTTGATCCACTAGAATTTTTCTCTTGCCAACTTTCCATTGGACTTTCGATATTGTCAAGTATTTAGTCAATCTTGACTTGCTTGACTTCTTACTAACATATTGTCAAACATCGAAATCCAACTCGAGTCAACTCAAGATTGCTCAACCTGATCAACCTTGATATGAGGTCGATTGCACTAATAGAGTGGCCCCCTGACTAGTGATAGGTGCAAAAACAACCTATCATCTTGGGGAACCATCGGTTAGACTTGGAGGTTGGGGTCAGAGCAGCCTCTACAGTTTGTACCACTTCTCTCTTTTGTCCATTTGTTGATGACTTGGGCATGTCTCCCAATTCCGCAAGGAGGGCGGGGGAGCCTTGCACTCCGACTGTATTGAGGCAGGGGTCGGAGTATGGACTTCTTTCCTTCTTGCTGATTGGGCTTCCTTCACATTGATGTTTTTGATCTCTCGGCCTAGCAAGCTATCAAAATTTATCGGGGGCTTCTTCACCAGAGACTGGAAGAAGTCTCATTCTATCAACCCCTAAGAAAATACACTCATTAGCATATCCGAAGTAGCGGAAGGGACATCCAAAGCGACCCAATTGAATCGCTAAATGTATTCTTTCAGAGTCTCCTTCGGCTTTTGTTTTAAGGCAAACAGGTTAATTGGAGTCTTGTATTACCTTTTATTGTTGGCGAAGTGATATAGGGATGTGGTCTTGAAATCCTCGAAAGACCGAATGGAAGAAGCAGGGAGTCAATTAAATCATCTTTGCGATGAGTCCGAGAGAGTTGTCAAGAAAACTCAGCACTTGATGCTATCAGAGTACTGATGCAACAATGTCGCATTTACAAACTTGCATAGATGATCCTCGGGGTCAGATGCTCCAGTGTACTCCTCGATCTGTAGTTGTTGGAAGTGACGTGATAGCTCATCTTCAAGTATGCTTCTGGAAAATGGAGTGCCTTGGGAATCCTTCATTCCCTGCAGCAGGTGCTTTTCCCTATAAAGGGTCTCGGGGACTGACTAACGTTCCAATGATATTAGGGACTGAAATTTGAGGCATTTCAGTCGATCATGAAGGTCTTCAGTGAGGTACTTGAGCTACCTTGGTTGGCCTGTAAGGTATCTTCGAGGGTAAGGGGTTGGGTACTGGCGATGCTGGTGGCATTAGCTGTGCTTGCAATATTACCTGTATGGTAGTTGCAACCAGTCTGTTAAAGTCATCTCTCGCTATGGTGATGGTGGTTGGTCTTCCAGTGTCATTCATCTCAACGTCTCAGTGCAGGTCTTAACTTAGTATTCCCATAGATAGTACCAATTTGATCCTGCTTGAGATCACCGACGGGTGAGTCACCGATGAGCTGTCTCCTGCGTTGACGAAGTCACCGATTACTATGAGGGAGGAAGGGTCGTCAAAGGTGCTCTTTGGTCCTGAGGATGAAAAGGAGAGGAGGGGCGGGGTTAGAATGGAGGTCAGAGGTGTCCCGGCTCAGCCACTCCGATGCTCAAGTCAATCTTCGATGATGGAGGCGGAGAAAAAGATCAGTAAAAGTGTATATATATGTGTGGAGACGTATGTGCGCGCACGTACCTTGGCCCACGATAGCGGACTCCTTTTATACTACTGTCAATGGATACCTCTCTTCTCCAATATTAATGGATGATAAGACATCTATTAGATCTCAGTAAGGAAAATGTCACATCATATCTGGGGTCTTGTCGTCGATATTTTGTACTATGACAGACTATGTCGCGTCCAGTTCCAGCCTAGCTGGGATGATTGGAGGATGACTGTCGGATTATTGTAGCTGAGTCAAACAGATAGGGACACCGGGATGAAGAGGCATTGAGCCGAATAGATATAAGTCAATGGAGCTGAGTTGGATGTCGAATGAGCGTTAGTCCGGGGGAACTGAGCTAAATGTTGAATGAGCGTCAGTCCAGGGAAACTAAGTTGAATGTCGAATGAAGCATCTGACCAGGGGAGTTGAGTTGAATGTCAAATGGAGCTTCCAACCAGGGGAGCAGAGTTGAATGTCAAGTGGAGCTTCCGACCGAGGGAGCTTGAGCTAAAAGTCGAAAGGAGCTTCCGACCGGGGGAGCTAAGCTGAATGCTGAATGGAGCTTCCGACCGAGAGAGCTGAGTTGAATGTCGAATGGAGATTCTGACATGGGGAGCTGAGCTGAATGCCAAATGGAGCTTTTGACCAGGGGAGCTTAAGCTAAATGTCGAAAGAAGCTTTCAACGGGGGGAGCTGAGCTAGGGATGGCAATTTTCCCCACGGATTCAGGGTGCCATGGGGAAAACCCGAAACGAGGGCGGGTTCAGGGAATTTTTTTCGATATGGGTTCGGGTTTAGGGATTTTTAAAATCCCGAAAGTTAAATCAGGACGGGATGGGGACTGGGATGGGGACGAGGACGGGGATGGGGACGGGGATCGGAACCGGGATAGGGATTCCCCGATTAGTTCGGTAAATATTAGATGAGAAGCGGGGATTCTCGAGGATAGAAAGCGGGGATGAGACAAGGATGGGAATGTAATCCCCGCGGGACCAGGGATGGGGATTCCCCGATTAAAAAAATCGGGAATGGGGACGGGGATGGGGGCGGGGATATAATTCAGGGGCGGGGATGGGGATGACAAACCCGCCCCCATCCCGCCCCATTGCCATCATTAAGTTGAGCTAAATATCGAATGGAGCTTCCGACCGGGGGAGCTGAGCTAAATGTCGAATGGAGATTCCGACCTAGTGAGTTGAGCTGAATGCCAAATGGAACTTCCGACCAAGGGAGTTGAGCTGAATGCTGAATGAAGCTTCCAACCAGCAGAGATGAGCTAAATGCCGAATGGAGCTTCCAACCGGATGAGCTAAGCTGAATGGATCTTCCAAACTCATGCAACCCAAGTGAAAGTGATCTGATTGACCATCTTTGACTTTTAACTTCCCCCTCAGCAGGGTTATTAACCATCCTAACATACGTGTACACCTCTTATTACTCTCCGTATCATTAGCATATATAAATGTTAAGTATGTTTTGAATAAAATAATAGATTAATAATTAAAACTTTTATTTCCAAAGAAGAGGTACAAAGTCACTAATAATTTTCTCCTCAATGAGAATACTAATATGAAAGACATTTATTACCAATTAATCAAAGAAAATATGAATTAACAACTTAAATAAAATTTGAAATTAATTGTCCTAAAATTTCCAACCACGACTGAAATTTTACTCTTAGTCCCTATATTAGAAAAAAATTATTCTCACTCCTTGACTAAACATATACTTTTGCTTTAACTCCCTAATAGACACCAATTTACCTAATTGCCCTTATTTTTTATAGGTATAAAAAATTTAAAAGAAGGTATAATTTCTCTTAAATTCAGCATCATTTAAAGAGAATATCAATCGATTCAGCTTAAATCAATCGCTCTCGATCGATTGATCAAGTAAAAAAAAAGTCGTGTTCAATTGAATAAAAAATATACTAGATTTTAGTTTAAATATATCGAATTTAGAAGAAATTATACTTCCTTTTGGACCTTTTGTACTTATAAAAAAGGAGGGCTTCTGTTCCCTCATGACAAATCCAATTGATCAATTTCCAATCGATCGGAGCTACCCTCCCAAGCGATTGAGTAGCTCCAAGATCCAATCAATTGGAAATCAATCGGCAATCGATCGACTGGGTTTGTCATGAGAGAACAGAATTCTTATTTTTTATAGATATAAAAAATTCAAAAGGAAATATAATTTTTCTTAAATTTAATATATTTAAACTAAGATCTAGTATATTTTCTATCAAATTGAGCATGACTTTTTTTTTACCTGAAAAAGAATCATGCTCAATTTGATAGAAAATATACTAGATTTTAATTTAAATATATTGAATTTAGAAGAAATTATATCCTTTTTTATCTTTTATATTTATAAAAATTAAAGATAATTAGATAAATTGGTATACATTAAAGAGTATTAGGGAGTTGAAATAAAAAACATATGTTTAGTTGGAAAGTGGGGAAAAAATAACAAGGAACCGATGAGAAAGTTGAATTTGGATTTTAGGCAATTTCCGCAATCTACATTAATCTAAGCAATCAACTACCCTTTAATAAAAAAGAATGTATCCAATTTGAAAGTCTTGCCACGCGTGAATGGTAAGAAAAATCGCAACCTTCCCAGATTCTCTATTTTACTTGCAAAATAAAAAAGAGAGTGGTTGAATTCATGATAATCGCAAAATTGTCAACCCAAATATATATTTTTTATTTTTTATCTAGTAAAATAAATTTGAATGTACCAATTAATTATGAAATATTATATGCCAGGGAAATATAAGCTGTCGTCACTCATAATTCATTTTGTTCTCTGCCCTCTGTGATTGGTTCCAAACCAAGCTATGATTTATTCTCAAACTGAGATACAAGCAAACGGCACATGACAATGAACCCAAAGAAAACATTTCACTAGTTTTTAAAAACAAGTTCTTATCTCGTCTCATCTACTTAAGGAATATCTGTTAGGTTTTTGATGCCTAAATGGTTCACTATTTTTTTTATTTTTCATTTTCTCATTTCCTTTTTTTAACAGTAAGTTGTCTTGATTTATCATTAAAAATGGAAACAGAAAAAAGGAAGAAAAAATTGTTGAGCCTGACTAATTGATTGTGATCCATTAAGAGTGGAGTAAGTAGCTGATAGAAAATGTGCATTATTTTAATCCCAACTTCAGCTAAAAAAAATTCTAAATTTTGTTTTATTTCATCTTGTTTATTTGGATTGAGTTGAAAGAAATATAAAAAACACAATATTAGTAAATTTTTTAGAAATATTAGGACTTAGAAAATGGAAAAGTATTGTCAAGGAAAAGCATGTTGCCGCATTACTCTCTTTAAATGTTCATTTTGGGCAAAGGAAGGAGAAAAAGAAGAGAAGTTGATTTTGAGTTCTAAATCCAAAATGTTGTCTTTAGATCCTACAAAGTTCTTGATTGGTGCACGCAAAATCTAATCAGAATCCAGCAGGAAGAAGAAGAAACAAGCTTCTCCTTCAATCTTCCTCTTCTATTGCTGCAGCTAAATTATTAAGTCAACGCCTGACAGCAGAAAATCTAGTTGCTCTGCACCGCCGCCGGCGATGTCGGTGGCCTGTGGGTTGGAATGCATGGTCTGCCTCGGCTGCTCCCGGTGGGCGTGGAAGCGGCTCACCTATATGGGCGCCTACGACAGCGAGTCGTGGCCGCCGGCGACGGCGACCGAGCTGGAGCCTGCCCCGCGCGCCGTTCGAGCCGTCCTCGCCGTCTACGCGCCCGACGGCGACGTGGCTGACCCCCGCTTCCGCATCGACCCCGCCGGCGTCGTCAAGCGCGTCGCCTACCACGAGATCCCCGACGGCCGGTGCCCGCCGTACCTGATCTACGCCGATCGCCAGTACCGAGAGGTGGTCCTCGCCGTCCGCGGCCTCAACCTCGTCCGAGAGACCGACTACCAGGTGCTCCTCGACAACCACCTCGGCCAGCAGATGTTCGACGGCGGCTTCGTCCACCACGGCCTCCTCGACGCCGCCACGTGGCTCCTGAACCGGGAGTCCGACACGCTCCGACGGCTTCTCGCCGAGCTAGGCCCCGACTGCAAGCTCGTGTTCTCCGGCCACTCGCTCGGCTCCGGCATCGCGTCCCTGATGACGGTGATCGCCGTCAACCACCGGGAGCAGTTCGGGGGCATTGCCAGGAGCCAAATCCGGTGCTACGCCATCGCCCCCGCCCGGTGCATGTCCCTCAACCTCGCCGTCAAGTACGCCGACGTCATCAACTCCATCATTTTGCAGGTAGCATTTCTTCATCTACATCTAATGATTCAATACATTTGAAAATACACACGATAAATCCTTTTTGCTGATACTTTTCAGGATGATTTTCTACCAAGAACACCGACGCCATTGCAATATATCTTTGGATCTATCTTTTGGTGAGTCATCTAGTGATTTTAATATCTGTTTCCTTGAATAGATAAATCAAAAGGATTGAAATCACATGAAGCAACCCTAATAACTGCAGATCAATTAGACAGAAGAAGACTAATTACATTTGTTCAAAGAGACTATTCGATTTTAGTGTCTGTTTCCTTTTGAACAGTTTGCCATGCTTCTTAGTTTTGGTGTGCATGAGAGATACATTTATTCCAGAGAAGAGAAAACTCAATGATCCAAGGAGGCTTTATGCTCCTGGTCGAATTTACCATATCGTCGAGAGGAAATGTTGCAGGTGCTGCTTACTTTACCTTTTATCCTCTGTGACTTCACTTGAGGAAATTCTCCATGCTGATGAATTCAATATGTTCTTCCTGAAAACTTATATGTGATACAAGCATGTTGTTGACTGAGAACAGGTTTTGTTTATACTTGTGGTGGATGCAGATGTGGAAGGTACCCTCCTCAGATCAGGACTGCCATTCCGGTCGATGGAAGATTCGAACACATTGTTCTATCGTGTAGCACCACTGCGGACCACGCGATCGTGTGGATCGAACGAGAATTACAGAAGGCAGTCGATGTGAGGCCTTCGAAAACACTATTTTCGATATGTTTCCGAGAGACTAACTAGTTTAACATGTGTTGTAAGGGTGTGTTTTTCAGTTACTGAACGATTCGGATCCAACGAGTCCTCCAAAGCAGCAAGCAATGAGTAGGAAGCTGAGCCTTGAACAAGAGCACAAGCATGCCTTAGAAAGAGCAGTGACCTTGAACATTCCGCACGCCGTCGCCTCGACTGGGGAAGAGTCCAGTGAAGCCACCGGCAGTGGCCGTGAGAGTCACCGAGGCATGGCTCCGGGCAATGGCTCGAGATCGAGTGGCAGAGCTAAGTGGGATCAATTGGTAGCAAGCCTATTTGCGAGGAATGAGTCAGGGGGGCTTGTTTTGAAGAAAGACTTGAAGGCAGAGAGTTAGGAGGCCTTCTTCCTTTCATCATTTTGGCATTTGTTTGTTCAAATCATGCATCATTTATTGGGCGTTTGTTGAACGTAAAATGAGAGGGATCATATGGCAAGTTGTTGATAGATTTGTTTGGTGAGAAAATTTATAACTTATACTGTTGTTGCTCTTTTTATTTGATAGATATGATTCCATTTCGTAAGACCTACGAAACAATAGCAATAAAGGTGTTTTAGTCTTCTATAATAGTTTCAAAGAGATTGTTAGACTGACCGTGATTCATCCGTTTTTATGAAGTGTGGAATCTTCCTAGAGAGGTTATTAAGGAGACGATTTCACTTTTTATCACAAAATGAGATTGTAAAATTTAATGTTCCTTAAGATGATTTCACAGCGTTCTTCATCAACCGCCCCATAACGAGATGAAGAGAGATAAATTATGTATCGATCTCTTAAATGAAAGGATATTTAATTTTCAAATAAATGAATCTAATAATCCTATTAATTTTTCTTAAATTTTTAATTTTAATAGTGATCAAAAACCATACCAGTTGATGTTGATCAATTCAAATTTATTAGTCTGATTTCTTCTTATTTATTAATGCAAATCTGGTTATAAAACAAAAGCATTGGCATAAAGGTCTTCCCTCAAGGCATTTTTTTAATATTAATATACTACCGAGGGGTTCTTTTTGTGTAAAAAAATCCATCTAATTTGACTTTGCTATGAACATCCATTGCATAACATTTGAGCAAATCTGCTTTCTTCGATGGAATACGCGAAGAGTGGAAAATATCAGTAATTCAGAGAGCAAAAATCATCATTTTACTTTATTAATGAATGGACAAAACAGTGATCCCACTTGAGATGAAAAAAAAAATACAATACGAAAACAATTTTCTTCAAATAATGATCTCCGAATTACATAGTTGATCACTAGTATTCCTACATTATACTTTTGTTTGCATGCAAAATGAAGTATTTTTCTGCCCCCCGAGTAATAAACATCTTGACTTATAATTTTGCCATCGTCTTGGAAAATTGAGGATCAATACACACGACCACCTGAAACAAATAAAAATTCAGCTCAGTATATAAATCACCATTAACACCTTTTAGGAGTATTTCACAGTTTGGAATACCTTGCCAAGGCTTTTGCCAGAATGTAAATGTTCAACTGCATCTGCTACAGAGTCAAGACCGTTGAATCTTTTAGGATCAACAGCAACCTAATATATGTAATTCAGAGTTACTTGAGAAAAACTTAAAATTTTAAATCTTCAGCTCCTTTAATGGGTAAATGAGTTTAGGTCTTCAAGTTTGATGCTCAACTGTTAGCCAATCCAGTTAACAATTTGACATTGTTGGCACATGAAGCTATTTAGTTCAAAATACAGTATAACTTGAGAGAATTAATCTAGCCTACATTCGTGGATTAGTTAATCAATCACCTAAACAAAACTACAGAGACAACCATAGTTGAACTTAAATTTAAACTAGTGCATCTTTTTGACTATAGTAGTAGCTAGTTGAAAAATACTGGAAAGTATAGCAAGAATATAGGAGCACAGTTGAATATTGCATTTAGATAAATTCATTCAAGTATCAACTAAATGTGTATCATATTTAACCAATCAATATTGGTGTGGGAGAAACAGATTTATGCATATGCAAATAATTTGAATTTATCTAGTTGCACTCTCCATTCATTATCATTTGTGGCTCATACATAGTGCCAAACCAAAGTTAAAAGTGATGTGCAAGTAACCAAACTGTTTAAGATGGAATGAACCTTAAGTTTTCCTGTAGAGTATAGATCAAAAAGCTTGTCCAGGTGCTCTTGCCACAAGTGAGCATATTGAATCAGAAAAAACCCGGCCTGACACAAAAGAATAGCTCAGAATTTGATGAGGTTTTAGTTGAAGAAAGTAGTACAAGTAAATAAAAAAAAAACAGATTAACATACTCAGCTCCATCCTTGTTATAGTATGTCTATCATGGTAACTCATTTTAAGAACACCATAAAAAAATACATTTTTCACAAATATGTATAGACTCCCCTGCCATATCAATGTATGTTCAGCCATGCCAACGGCACAATGATAGGCCTTGAATTGAGCATGTATTAGAAGTAAAGTCAGAGCTTTATCCATTAAATAGCAAAATAGTATGGATGGAATATGTTGGTGTTTTATACATAACAAAAATTATAGATTCATATCTGACATGCTAATAATTATAATTCATTACAATGATAATTGAAATGAAAAGCAATAGAAAATTTGAGCAACAAAAACTTTTGATATAAAAAAGCATTATTGATTTTAAGGAGAGAAAGAGGCAGCCGATGAGCATACAACATGAAAAGAAAAATAGATGTGACTCTGGATAACAAGATTTCTAGGTCAACTATTTCCCTCATCATTTTGTGTATTGATGTTACAAGCCTTGTTCTTCTTAATAACTATTAAGCTGAGTCCACTTTGACAATCATCAACATTGTTTCTATCTGATAAGACTTTCTTGCTCTAAGTCATCATTTGCTTTTGAGATTCCATTGTCGTCTACCTTTATACATCATCTTAAAATATAAAATTCATCCTCTGTTTCTTCTTTTATAATGATTTAGTTTAATCAAGATTAATTTAATTACTCAATAAGTTTAGACTTACTTTTAGTGGGTAAGATTTAGCTTTTAATGGATTTTTTTAATATTTAGAATCATATAAAATATAAATCATACTGAATCAAACCAGGGTTCTTTTAAATTCTAGTTTATCTGTAAAAAACAGATTCTTTTAAATAGTATGATTATGACAACAATGTTGATAAATATATATTTGTTATAACTATAACATCATCAGCTTACAAACTTTTCAGAATCATAGTTTTTACCAGCCAGGATACTAGGAAAATTCGAGTTTTATTAATCAGTGAGATCCACCTATCCATTCATTCATGGCAACCAATTCTATTCATGAGCCATGACAAAATGCTACTATCTATTGCTGCAATGCTTAATTCAACCCACTTGTTCTATATTGGTATGGTGCTTGCAAATGAAAACAACTTCCGGATGCAAATTGACTAATAATAAGTGTGCACTTATCAATCAAAGCAAGGAAGTCATAATTGAAGATAGAAGACAAGTTGAATAAATCAAATTCTACACAATTACATTTACACGTACCACAGTTTGACTTTTTGCAAGTAGTTTCTCACAAAGTCCAGGATACTTCAAAGGTTGCCACCCATTATTCCCTTGGTACTGAAACATATGACGAAGAGAACATCTTAGAAAAGAAGTGGATGTAAAATGTAACATAGATGACAGTATCTAATTAGCATAAAAATTCAAGTTAATGCATTATCTTCCTCTAATTTATTCTGGAAGAAGAACAATAATGGCACGTTTACTAAAAGAAATCCAACAGTTCATACAAGCACAAAAGGAATAAATTAGGTAAGGCAACATCAATATGTGCACTTTTAGATAATCTATTTTGGGGCAGGATGGCAGTTTTATACAAAATGTACTAAGAAAACTAAAAGGTTATTATCATACTATATAACAAACTATTTCCACACAACATAATAAGAATGTCTAATTTAGCTATTGTTGAATGTTGGAGCCAAGGCTCGTGGCTCGTACTGCACACTATTGATGGAACACACCTTGTATCACATGAAGCAACCAAAATTGACACAAAAGCCAAAGTCAAAGAACAAAGAATAATGAAAAAGCTTCCTCATTCTACTAAATGCACAATATTATATTGATTTGTTGATGATTGTAAACTCATAACTAAGCATATCTAAAAAATCTTCCCTCGGTTGCTGACTTCATGAACACAATAACATTGCTAGCATGAAGAAATTACCCTATTGAATTATTGTGAAAAAATCGAGAATGAGATTGTCACAACAATGGAGTTTAAGAATCTTCTCATAAAAATTTCGTTTATAACAGAACTCAAATAGTGGGGAAGCCAAGCTTCCTGTGAGTAAAACAACCCATATAACATAGGGGTGAACAACAAGAAGTTTAGAATCCATATAGCATACCGCCAAATAGTGCGGAAGCCAGGCTTCTTGCTGTACTTTTTACTAGTAAATATATAATCCTTTGTAAATACATTGTCCATTAAAACAACCCCATACCTCACAAAAATTCTGATGCATGATAATAAATATAATAATAAATAAACTGTGAAATTAAAAATATTAATAATTTCTTTATCTACTTTATATGGATTTTTGACACCAGTAAAAAGATCATAAGCTAATGAATCTAATGCACCCACTATAAATTTTTCCTTCTGTCATTGAAGATCAGAAGAATGACTGAGATGCTCCTGTCTAACGTAGCCTGAGAACTCTGTCTGTTTGTCATCCTGAAGATGACTGCTCACAGACCATTCGGCCCATTAAATTCATCCATCAGGCTTTCCATATTGAGATCTTCACAAAAAAATACCCTTTCTCATGGTTACAACCACCATGTGCCAACAGTCCCCACTGACATACCTGTCTTTCAGCGAAGTTTCAGGGCTGAATCACAGGCAGAATGGTTTGGGTTGAGAGAATACAAAATTTGTAACTATTATGATTCATGAACACAAATCTTAGTATGCATGAAAATTGGAAACAACTTAAGGTTTTCATACAGAGCACCACTTGATAAGTGCTCCTCGCTGCTTGAAATGAATAACCCTAAGCAGAATACCAAACCTACATTCAACGCCCTGGTTCTTCCATCAGATTGTGCTTTGAAATATTAGAGATAAAAAAAAATTGACTATTATTTCATCAAAATAATCTCATCCAAACACATCAGAACTGAGAGTATTAAGCTGATATGCAGTGCAAATTGTGAACACAAGCATGTTGAAATCAAGTTCAATTCTGTCATGCATGTGATAAAACTGAGAGTGCATACCTGAGAGATCATTCCAATGACAATCAATCTCCCATAAACTGCTAAAGCATTTAGACATATGTTGAACATTTCTCCACCAACAGATTCATAGATTATATCAATGCCTTTAGGGTATTCCTTCTTAAGTACCTGACATAAGTTTAAGCAAAAATTGTGGAGATAGACCAAAGAATAATCAATCAAATAGTCAATGTATCTAAATTCTTTAGTTGGGTTGCATCAATTGTCATCAGGTCAGCAATATAACAGAATAATATATTTCTCTCTTTAGCTCCAACTATCCTTAACCAATAACAAAGAGGATGATAGCGAAAACTAGGCTAACTATTCAATTGTATAATCATTGTCTTCCATATACATTCAACAAAAGCATAACAATTCTAATCTCTGATATCATACTTCTGTTGAGAAAAATAATGCTTCCTTGTAGTTGAACTAGAGAGCATGTTGTTCTCAGGTGTTGACAATATGACAATAGTGTTTAAGTATTTATTAAGTGAATGTAAGCTTTGATTTTTGCTTTTGGACAATATCATATAATGATATATATGTTTACTAGGTAGGGTAGGCCACCTAGGGCTTCGTTATAAAGCCTTCGACTAGGAGATGGTTATCCCAAATCGTGTTTTATTGGCTAACTCAATTCCAAGCCTTTGCATAGACTTACAATGGTTGTAAGCCAAGTGAAGTTGGGACCATCCAAGTTTGGGTTGGCTGGGGCATGTCAATCGACTAGTCAGTCGACAAAATGCAGGTTCTAGATGAATAGGATGTTTCTATTCGAGCAACAATCAAGTGGATAGAAATCCAATTAACTTGAGGTGAAATCAAGTCAACTGGTGATATAACTATTGGTTTCCAATGGTCACATTTGGTCATCTAAGCTACTGGAGAAAGCTGGAATGTATTTGTTAGAGTTATTATATAAACTCTTGAAGAACTTTTGGGCACAAGGTTGCACTTCTAACATTATTGTGTTTCTTGTGTGCGAGAATTTGGAATTAGACTCACTGTTACTGGACCATCTTTGTATCCTAACCTCTGCTATAAGAGGAGAGACAACTACTAAACATATTTGGACCTAAAACTTAAATCAGTTGGCGTGTACTGTATAGAAGACCTAATTTTCTTACTAGTTCCTTCAATCTGTATATACAAGTAAATGATACCTAAGATTCATTGCAGTAGTCATACTTTCCACATAATTAGTTATACCATTTAATTGGGGCTACAACCAATTACTACATGGAATTTTTATGCTATTGCATTGGAAAATCCTATAAAAGTAAACAATGCAACATATAGCAATAATTAGATGAGTTGTAATACAGTATGTTATAATGGTCCATTTTAAAAAATGGGGGAAAAAACAATGAACAGAATGTTGTAGACACATACATCCTTTATGTTCTCCTTCTTATAATCAATAACACGATCAGCTCCCAGTGACCTCAATAGCGAAGCTTTCTCTGCACCTCCACATGTTGCAACCACTTTATTGCCAGCCAGTTTTGCCAACTATTAGGAGAAACTATGGTTTAAGAAGTTGCATAATAGATGATATTAAAACATAATGGTAAGATCTGTCTGTCAAAATTTGTGCCGAACCATTCTACTATGAAAATAGCAGAGAAATTGCTAACATCCTAGTTATATTATAGTCTACTCATTCTGTGTGTGAAAGACAAAACTCATGCATATGGTTTCACAGGAGTGAGGAAATTCTAAAAGATAAGGACACTAGCACATATTAAATAGACGAAGCAAAGAGAAAGAATAAGATAAGAAACTTCATCGTCATCTATATAGCCATGCCATGATAATCACAACAATATGGGGCCGACTTCCATCATTTAAGTCTATTAAGGGTATTTCGCTAATATTATTCAAATATCTTCAATCACATTTAATTAACAGAATTTTTCAGTCTCCCTTTAACTCTAAAAACCTCGACTCTAATAATTCATCATGCTTAACTATAAAATTTCTTGTGCATCTTTGAAAATATTTTTACCGACAAACCTAATTGTCCCATTTTATAACATAGGAGCTACACCTAATTGCTCACAGGTAGTAGTAATTATGAGCTAATAATCTCACACATCAATTTTAGCGTTCTCATTTCTAATCTATTAATTGCATTATACATGTTAATTTCTAACTGTTAAACACTGATTTGTATATAGGAGAGGACTGATATTAATAAATCCTCAAGATAGAACACTTGTAAATGCTAATGATGGGATCCACTAAAGATGTACAGGCAATTGCATGAGCTGCATGCTACTACTGGGTCCACAAGAAGTCAAATTTAACAGATTTATCCCTTGGTGCTGATACTGGGATTTCTAAAATAAGTTGAGAAACAATAATGTTTTATTGGTTTCAGCGTGTAACAATATGCCACAGTACTCGAAGGGGATTTGTACTACTGAATTGTCACATCAGCCATACAGTCAGTAGCGCCTCTGTAAAGGGCTCAAAGAACTACTCACTGCCATGCTGGATACTACAAAAGGATTTCTGGATCATTGGGATAATCCACAAGTATAGATATTAAGCCTCTGTGGCAATGTTCATATAGTTCTTTTCCAACAAACTTGGTGATGCTCCAATGTACCTAGGACAGGGATATGGTCATAAGTAGGATAAGAATGGGCACAGCACGATAATAAAAAGAAAGATAAAGGAAAGTATATGATTTACTGTCAGGAATCAAACATATGTTCAGAAGGCTGACTTGAGCAGATGTACAACAAAGGAGAAAAGACAAAGGACCCTTTCTCTAGGAAAAAGGAAAAGAAAGGGCATTTCAATGACAGACCTGAACTGCAAACTGTCCTGTTCCTCCAGCTGCTGCTGTGACTAGCACAACCTTTCCATATTCCATTTGTCCAGCCTAGAATTGATCCATGTAATGTTAAGAATAACTTGCAACATGTAACCTAGCAATAAATAAAATTAAGAAAACACTGCATCAAGGCAATGTGTGTGTGCCTTTGTGTTCAATTAAATCCTTGTAGTAAGGAACGACACCTAGTGCATTCGAATAAAAAAGGATGTCTATACATGAACAAGGATCCATACATATTATAATTAAATCATACCTTTTCTAAAGCAATTGAGGCAGTTAAACCTGATGTTAGCATGGCAACAACTTCAGCATCTGGTCTTGGCACAGGAAGTAAATGCTTTGCAGGTATCTACATAAGAAAACATAGTAACTGAGGAAAAATTGCAAGAGGAAATGTTTTTTTAATACAAATGCTAACAGAGCAGCTTCACCAAAAATAAGGAATGATGAGAACACAAACCACTGAGAATTCAGCATAGCTACCAAAGGTCATGAATGCCACAGGAGTGCCCACTTTCAGGTGGACTGAATCACCAACAGCAGCAATTATGCCAACTGCCTAAAGATGAAACTTAAGTAAGGAAATACCACTCATGTAAGTAGCAAAGTGAAGATCCATACTTACAGAAATAAAAAATGAATATGATAAATGCAACTTCTTCAGTGGAACAGAAGGCAAGCTTACTTAGTGTATTGTACTCAATGTCTTCTGCACATTATTTAAGCAAAGCAAAGATGCTGATGTAAGAAAGGTCAATACTTCCACATGCATAGATGCTCGGATGGAGAAAATTGCATGAATTGATAGGTCGTAAAAATCCAGAAGGGTTTAATTAAACACCTATAATATTTTACAATACATATAATTACTCATTTTAGGAGTATTATGTTCATAATCGAGAAGAAAAGTAACAGAGAAGGAAAGGTTAGCTTAGATTTCAGACAGTTAATTCAGTTTTGTGAAACATCAACTGGAAAAAAGGATATAATCAAACTTAGTTTATTCCCTTCTTTGTTTCCTTTTCCTTTCACTCCAAGTAAAAAATAAGTATACTTTGTTCTTTACACTGTACATGATCTGATTTGTTTGAATGTCTGATAATTGAGATGCCATCCTAGCATTAGTTAGCTTGCTATTCATACTAAATCAAAACTCTTTCTAGCGACTAAATGAACATGAAAATTCCAGTGCTGGTTGCCAGAAGCATTTGGTACACTACATTCTTCTAACTCAACCTGCAAGTCAGTGTGACCAAACACAGAATCTATTTACTTAATGCGAATAGTAAAGATTGCCCTTTAAACAAACAAAAAAAACAAGTAGAATATGGAACATAGAAAAGAGAGAAAGATTCACAAACTCAGAGAGGGCATTTACAATATTAAAATATGAAGTAAATAAGGGAATGAGATAATAAAATGATGGTTGACAATCTGGATTAGGTAGAAAGCACCAGATCAAACGAGAATCTCTGAACTTAATTAAAAAAGAATAAATTCACACCTAAAAAAATCAAGAAAATTCTATCCAATTTGGTTTGGTCTACATTGCTGCTGTTTGGTGGATTGCAGATTATGTCAGCATTGCCAATTTTTTTTGTTTATATATTTAAACCACAGAAAGAGGAATGAAATGAAAAAATAAGCATACAAGATAACAAGGGAAATTTACACCATAATAACCACTCCACGCACCATAAAAGTAACTTGGGAGCACAGCTAATACATCGCAAAGATATACAACAAAACTTAGGCATTAGAATGGTTAAGGAATAACATATAAAAAGGGCAGGAGTTTGTAATGTTTACTCTGAAAAGAGAAATGAAAAAGTTGCTTGGACCATATGTTCCCAACCAACACAGCACATAGTTTCCCAGTAAACAATAGACCACGGACTTAAAACCATAATTTTACAACTTGAGCTAAGTAGGAGATACAGGGAGGCAAAATAACTAATTCTTGAAAAACAGTTTATAGCTAACAAATTACTAGATAAATTTACAGTAATTTGGAAAGATCGAGCTTGTTATTTGAAAAGGAGATCTTTTTTAGTATAAAAACATTTCCTGCAAAGATCTTAAAGTATGGCATACCTCAAAACCAGCATCAAATGGGAGGCGTGCAGCAGTTTCATTATTGTTTCCTCCAAAATATCGTCCAGAGCTAAAGTTCACCTGCAGATTTCCATAAAAATAATATAAATTCGAAATTCGAAATGACACATGAAAGAAGACATTTTGTTAGCAAATATTGAGAATCGTACATCACTGGCATTCACGCCAGCATAAATGATTTTGACAAGAGCATTCTCTGGTTTTATAGGCAACTTCAAATGTGTTTGGACAACTCTAGTAGCAGATCGAAAATTGTGATCAAGAGTATGGACAATTCTACAATCACAAAAGACAATGATTAGACATAAACAGATGTCAAACACAAATATAACAGAATTAAACAAAAGAACAAGGTTGTCAAGTAATACAAATTTACTAAGAAGTAAAATTGTACCAGTTTGCTAAGATTTACCACACAGTGCAGCCACTATAACAGTTAGAGTAAACATCAAAACAGGGGCACTTAATTTTAGCTGGCTCATTCGTGTCAAAACTAGGAAACAGACAGTGCTGGTGGCAACAACGCCCACAATTGAGATGAAGTTGTTTGCCAGCCTTCCTATAAGTTTTGTGCAAAAATTGTATTACAAAATAGTTGTAGGTTCAAATAATAACTAATTGCCAAGATCAAATAGCTAGCATTTTGAATGTTAATGTCTCAATCTGCAATACCTATGTTGTGTTTCCAAGGAGGAAGAGGAAATGTGAGAGAAAGGAAGAGAGTCAATGAAAGAAGGAAATATCCAAATTTTTTGTCTCCTCCCTTTTCTTATTTCTCTAAACAGAAGCGCAACCCTCGTCACAATCAACAAGAGACATGATGAATTAGCAAACGAGATTATATTACCAATAGATGAAACTTTATAAAGAAGAACAATTATAAAAATCACCATTTGAGGTTTTATGTTCTCAATCTACAATGAAGATGGCAATTCCCTTAAGTACTACTAGGTAGACACAATGTGAGGGATACAAATGCAGTAAGAAAAAAAGTTATACGAAAGGGGGAGGAAAGATTTTTCTAATTTGTGTTTCCATGGAGGGAAGAAATTAATAGGGAAGTCTTTACGACCATTTCCTTGGAGAGAAAGAGAGGAAAATTTAAGTTTCTAAAATTGATATGATTAAAAAAATCAACAATAAATAGAAATTAAAAAAGATTGTTCTTTTGGCAGGACTTAACTAGCATTTGATGCGAATACTGTTTTTTTTTTCCCACCAAATCAAGCTGAAGCAATTTTGGAAAAACTCTTCCCTCCCACCATCTCCATCTAAGGAAATGGAGGGACTAGGCGACTGGAGAATTGTTACCCTGCCAGTATTTCAGGATTTCCTTTCTTAGGTGATTTCATCATAGGAAACATGCCCTTCTCATTTGACACTAGGTTGAAATATCTTTCATAAAAATTAACAGGTAAATAACAGAATATATATATATGGCTTACATTTTCTTAAAAGTATCTGGAACAATGATGTCAGAAGTTGTATATTGTGATCTTCGAGATTTGTATTGATTTGATAAGTACTTTCTTTCCTCTGATTTTGAGGGCCAATACTCCATGCCTCTACGTTTTGTGATCCATAGACAAGCACCAGCTTTGCTCTCATCTTTAATAAGCTCAAGTGCCCCTAGTTAATTGGAATAGAGAAATCAAACAGTTATAGAAGACATCACGAAAATCAGTGAAAGGACCAAGATTCCACTATCATATCCACCAATGAATTATTCATGTATTCCCTAAACTCCAATTCTTTCTATATTCTTGAAAAATATCATTTCTTTAAATGGAAGTATGGACCAGTGAAAGATTCCTTTTCACATTAAAATTTTTAAAAGATAAAACCTTGCTAGTTTCAAACTAGAGACTATATAGAAAATACCATTAACAACTTCTTCCATTGACAAAAAGCCACCAACAGCATCAATTACTTTGCGGTTGATCATCATTGCCAGCTCGCTTTGAACAAACTACACCAAATCAAACAGCAGGACAAGTAAAATATCAGTCACTTTTACTAGATAATGAATGAGAAGTTGATTTAACTCTGTTGATGACAACCTTAGATATTTACATTAATCTCACTAAATTCTGTCAGCTTCACAAGGTAGATGCTGTTCAAAGTGATAACAGCATCTTTTCTTCATTCCTAACAAGCTCACACATTAATCTCAACACCCACACCTAGTTTCAGCTAACAAATTTTGCATGTTGTTTCTTAGCTGCTCATTGCTCATTATCATAGTATGACCAACTTATTACATTTTTCTTTATTCAATGCATGACTGATAATACAACTCTCTGTATTACTCTCAACATAAATTGCTTTATCAATCTCTCTCAGTTTAGTAAGATTCAAGATAGCTAAAAACTTTAGTTATAAACCATTCCTGTCCTCCCGTCTTAACTAATGTCTAAACTTTTCATTATTGGTAAAAGTTAAAACTATATTTTGCAGATCCAGTCTAAGTCTTGAGTATCCTTTAATTTTTTCAGGGAATGTAATCTGCAATTCAAGTTTTTATACACTGCATGATAAGGCTTTCCCAAGTAAATAGACTATGAGCATTTTTTTTCTTCATATACTTTATTTGTTTTAGTATCATGGTTCAGAAGTGTTTATTTCACCTTGGATTGTCCCTTCAAGTATCCTTTCTAACGTTTTCATAATGTGTTTCATTAATTAAACCTATTTTGTTATAACTAGTACTGAAAAAACTTCTCTTGGAATCATTTATAACTATAAAGATCTCAAATTTTTGTTAAATAAGAGATATCAAGCCTTCCAACCTCAATATGGATCAAGGAGTAGAATCTCTTTATATGCCATCCAAAATGAGCAACACTTTTCTGAATCTAGTTGCACAAAACATAGGCGAACTCTTCTTGATTGGTGCTGGTCAACACCAACTTGTACCAACAGTCTGGCACATGGTACACAAATAGGCACATAAGCTTGCCTGTCCAATCACCAGTACTTGGCAGCAGAATGTTATTTTACTATGACACGGATAGCTTAATCTGCATAACCTACAATCTATCCCATTTCATTCTCCTAAATCTCCCTTTACTTATTTGATTTAAATCTAAATCTCCCTTTATCTGTATACTTGCTAACTATAGATATATATAGAGTTTAATGAAAAAGAAGGAAGAGCTTAACCATCTTAACTTAACCTCTTTGTGGTAAGCAGAACTTTTCTTTTCAACTTTTACATGTCGAAACTTACTGAAATAGGCACTTCTTTCTCTTGGCTTTGCAATCTAATAGATAGCATTTCTCTATTCTTCAAATCTAATTTTTCATAGGTTTTCTATTTACATATGCATTCAACTTTTGGGGCCTCACTTTTAGCTAACTAATACTATTTAAGTACTCACCATGTTTACAACTTTGTCAATTGATGAGTACATTTTGTACAAGTTCAGAACCAAAGCAGTGGGTAAGGGAGATGACAGTGGTATGGTGGTAATGGCAGTGAAAACAAGGCATTGATAAAATAGTAGGAAGTAGAGGATGTTGAGAAATTTATTGCCCAGCTCATGGTACTACAGTGGAAGATGTAAAGAAGGAGAGGGCATACTGTGGAAAAGAAAATTGCATATACAGGTGGAGATATATGTAGCCCAAGATTGCTAATACACATTGTTTCTGGAATCAAGAAAATGAAAGGATCAATATGTTAAATTATTGGAAGATTGGTGCTGAAAGTGCATACTTAGACGGTCACTAGAAACCAAATGTTCCCCCGTTTTCTATATAACATTTCTTTTTTTATTAACCAATCAAATAATAGTAACATAAAAAACTTAATTGAATATTATTCTAAGCCTCCTAAGAAGAACCCAGAGAAAAATAAACAAGCTACTTCATAATATACCTCAGGGCAAAGCACATTTACTCGAATTCCCTCACGTTTCAGTGGAGCAAGGGATCTAGTGAAAAGAACCACACCACCTGTACAAATAACAAGGAAAATATTATTTTGTTCTGAAAATTTTTCTATCCAAGTAAAATTTCCAAACATTTTGGGACAAACCCATAAAAGATAGAAAACATGGTGTATTTGGTTCAAAGTAAAATTAGGCATCCACTGAGTACTACAAGAAAACATATTTCAACTTTATTTCATATTACTTGATTTATTTTTAATATTTCTAGCAAATTGGTTCAATTGTTCCCATCTTATGAGAACAAGTTGTTGAAAAGACTATAAAAGAGACTCACACTATTTCCACCAAGCAGTAACTCATAGCTCCCCTTTAAAAGTTGTGGGAGTTTCAATTAAACCTTTGGTGAGATGAATGGCGTGGACCAAATCATGCCACGTCTATTGCTCCTTTATTTTGTCTTTTTTCTTATTTTTACAAATGGGCCAACCCAGCCTCCTATGACACTCCTTTGTGGATTGCATCACTCCTCATCTTGTGGCATTGCAGCCCATGTACATTGCAGCATGCTCCCCTTCCCTGCCCCCAATAATTTCTCATCATCCATAGCTCTCACCAAGAAAATAATGGCACTCCCTTTCCCGCTCCAGGTATGGTCAAAAGAAACAGTCAAAGCTGGTCAACACCAACATCTTCCTTGACTCAAACAATAGAGGGCAGAGAGGGGAGGAAGCAACAAAGCATGGAGGATGAGGTGGCACAGACGAAGAGGACTAGGATGGGAATACGAGGAAGATGGCTTATATAGAGAAGGCCAAGCTGATGAGGGAGTAAAAGTGAAGGGTATTGAAGTCTGAAGAAGCAGGGAAGTAGTGGAAAGGAGTGAGATAGGTCGTGGATCCTGCCTCAGCTGTGGGTTGAGCTTTCAAAAAAGCAAGAGCATAGTGGCAACTTCTTGCCTCTTGCTTAGCTAAAGTTTGATGTTTCGCATCACTGTGGATTATTAGTGACTGCTTTGTGCTTGCACGGTTAGAGGTTGCTCAGAAACACTCTATCCCTGTAGTTTGCAACACTTTCTGCACCCATTAGAAAACCCTTGCTCTGCTGCATGACCAATATGGAAATTTAGGCTTCATCAACCTTTGTGACAACAGCATAAGCAGATGAGCAGCAACAAATTGTCTCCCAACCATCTGAGGTTAGCTAAATGGGTTTTTTCCCTCCATTAAACTTTGTGTAAAGTTATATTACTAATTATATTTGGGGCATTTATAAAGAATAAAGGCAAGAGTCATCAAAAAATATATTTCCTCTGCAATGCAGCAACTAGAAAAGCCAAACCTTTTGTGCCGGAATATATAGGATCTGCATACATAGGATAAAGACCCGAAGCTGAGCCCATGTTTATTATAACACCAGGCTTCTTTCTTGACCTCATTATTTCTATCTGTAATCAATAAATGAAGAGCCAGTAAATTTACTAATACATCAAAGAAGCAATGAGAGATTCCAATATATAAATTAACAGGCAAATGAGCCAAGCAAACGGAACCATTTTAAAATAATGGAGTTTTTGCAATCAAAGGTAAAACAAAAAAGCAACCGGTGCACAAAGCTCCCGCCAATACAAAAGTAGCTATCAAATTTTTATTAATCTTTGCATGCCACGCAATCAGTGTTATAAATGACAGTAAGCGGTGGCGGGGCGGTCAGTGACCGCGTACTGCCTCGGGTCCCTAGGCGGTTCCTAGGCGGTTGATTTTTTATTATTAATTTTTATACATAATCCTCCTGGGCTGTATTAACTAAAAAAAATAATAATAATCTAAATATTTAAAAATAAAATAATATATATATATATTAAATTAATGGGATCATTTTATTAGACTTTCATTAAGTCTATTTAAATTATCACAATCATAGCTGGGAGTTGATTAAAATTATTAACCTAAAGTATTTAATTGAACTCACGTTAAAAACCTAACTTCGGCCTCTTACCACTTACCATTGTTTTGCCCGCGGTCCGTGCGACGAGTTCAACGCATCACCTTCAGGTGGTACTCTATGCGGCTCTTTCAATACCCAAAGTCATCGCCAGAGAAAAGAGGCGAGCGTGTGGTACTATAGCCTTCTTGATGGGTCATTGCAACAACCTTTGCCAACATCAAAACCAGGTGTGTTCCTTGCATCAACAGTCAGGACCGCGCGATTTGTCCGGATGCATCGCCGAGACCGCGCGATTTGTCCGGATGCATCGCCGGGACAATGTGATGCGTCGGAGCCAATCGCCGGGCTCGGGCGACGTGTCGAAGCTCGAGCAACCCATCTGGGCCCGTGGCGCGGTGGCATTGGAGTCGTTTGACCACCTAAAGCAACGCCTTTGCCTAAGGCGGTGCGGTTGATGACCGCCTCCCGCCTAAGCAGCACCTAGGGGGCCACCTTGGACGTCATTTAAAACATTGCACGCAATATTATCTTGTCAAAATATAAGTTTAAGTAATGAGATGACAAAGAGGGGTTTAAGTGTGGTCTTTACTCTAAATATCATTTATAGAAAGAGTTGAATTTCTCTCTATTAGCTTTTCCTATAGAACTATAACAATCGTCCGTCTGGCATCCAAATGGCACCTATAAGACATCCATGGTAACATAGGTAGGGCTAGTTCGGTACGGTATACCGAATTTTGCATATGATACTGTATACCATACCAAAAATTTTGGTATAAAGAAAATTATACCGATATTGTACCAAAAATTCAGTATATTCGGTATACTGGATTTTCGGTATGGTATTAATTCATGTCATTCGTATCGAAAATTTTGAACTAATCGAATCAAAAATTTTCCGAACTAATCGACCGAATTAATTCAGAGAATCCAGCACACACCACTGTGGTGCTGACTTTTGAAAATTAGCACCACAGTTGATTTTGATTTTCAAAAGAGAATTTATTTGGTATATACCGAAAATAGTAAATCTCAAACCAAAAAGTTTGGTATGGTATAATACCGTATCGAAATTTTCAGTATAACGAAGTTTTCGGTATGAATGGGATATGTCGGTATGATATGTGCAGCATATCGAAATTTTTGGTATTTTCCTCACCCTTAAACATAGGACAGAAGACATCCATGCATTGCCGGCATAGCTGCTGCTTAGGGTTTTAATGTTGTTTCATAAGGTTATGAGATCAAATGTTGCCTTTAGATTACCTCTAAACCAAGAAGAATAAGCGTGATTCACTGGAAGCCACTTGGAGTAAATTAAGAACATATTATTGCACTAATGGCACAAAGGATACAACACCGTGGTTGTGAAAGAAAAAACTAGACTGAATGTGCTAAGCCTCATAAATGTCTGATCGAGTAGACTGAGAAAGGTGCATCCTCAAGCAAAGGACCAAAAATACTTAGTCAAGAAAAGCTACAGAAGTAATGAAGCAAACAAACACAGGAAAAACTGCTATTTAATGAAAAAACTGTATAGCCATCAGCCATACAAGCATAGCCACAAGTATTGAAGTCATGGAACGAGTGTCACAAACAATAACAAATACATTTGTACTAAGTTTGAAGTAAGAATAAATTAAGATCCAGTAAATAGTAAGATCTCTGTACTTGCATAAAACACTTGTTAACATACAAAAGCCAAGCTTAAAGTAAATCATTGATCCTGGCAGAAATCCCAAAACATAGAACTGAATTATATCATGTTGTGTCACAAAACCTTGCATCTTCGGTCAAGAAGTTGCTATTAAATGAATTGGCATTTACTAAAAAACTTAAAGAATAGAGAAATAGTATTGCAAATTCATCAGACCCAGCATGTGATGGGAACTTTGTAGATTAACTATACTTTCTCTTGCAAAATCATCCAAAGAAAACTTACCCAGACAGATTTTTAAATATAACTCATACAAATTAGAGTAAACAAGTTAAAATAACATACTGCAATGCGGGTGCAGTCAACCACAGCAGTCAAGTTCACATTGATAGTGCGCTTCCATGTACCACTTCCATCTGTTGTATCTTTATGAAATAGTAAAGGAGTAGCTATGCCAGCATTGTTGATACAGATATCCAATCCTCCATATACCTCCAAATGCTTCTTGAAAGCAGCAGCTAGGTCATCTAGGCAATGAAATTTTTTACTCAAAAGTAAAGAAAAGTTGCACATGAATCTAATAATCTTTTATCATGAAGCCAAAATGCATCTCAAACAAATAAAGAGTAAACAAAGTTCATTGTTAAAAAAATACATATCATGATAACATACTCAAAAACGAGTCAAAATAAAATATTGATTTTCCTTAGAATCATCTAACTAACTGGTGGACAGCATAAGCCTAGAAAGAAAACGTCTTTTACAGATCCAATTAGCATTACAACAGGAGCACATGGAAAATTATTCTAATCACAAATCAGATATATATAGATATCAGATCTGGTGATGATGAAAATATTATTACTACCAATAATTGTAAAAGGCATAGTAATGATATAGCATTTATGGCATATCCAAAATTCCTGTGTCTTCCTGCCTATGGGCAAGGCATCAAATTTTGCTCCCATATAGAGATGTGGTATGGCAGTGGAACAAGGCACCCATAGGACACCTCCTTTCACATCATCAGTAGTAATCCAACAGCAAGATCAACAAGGAAGAATAGATGAAGGGCTGATGGTCAGCAAAGGCATTGCAGCAACAAGCTATGTTACTAGAACTCGGAAAAGAATTAAGTCCCCATGGGACGAACAGATGGCTATTGCATGGGGCTTTGCCACCAAGAGGTCTAGAGGTCAATCCTTGGCAGCGTAATGTTTGTTAGGTTTTTGTCCTCCCCCATGCAATGGTCACTGTTCAAAGGCTAGTAGCCACCCGTGATTTACCTCCCTTCCAGATAGTGGGGGGTCACCCTGGAGGAGCCGCCGAGGTGACGGTTTCACCTTTGCCACCAAGAACTCAGAAAAGAATATCCAGACCCATCTCAAAGACGAGATGTGATCTTTTTAAAATGAGGACTTACAGACTTGTTAAAAAGGGTCCAAATTTAGGATGCAGAGACATGACCAATCTTAAAAATTTATATTATATATATATATATATATTGTAAAGTATGTTTGTATGTATATTATATATTATGTTTATAATTTAGAGGTCATTTTGAAAAAGAAAGAAGTTCTAGGGGCGTTTTAAAATGATCTCTATCATAAATAATGATATACCCCCCCCCCCCACTTTACTTATTCTAACCTACCCTTCCTATTCTTATGAACTGTAAGTTGTGCGTGACTGTTCGCATTACCCAGCACTCCTCTTTCACAATGGCTTTAGCTGCTTGCCCACCAACTCGCTTCCTTCTCGCAATAGCTTCTCCACTTGGCAATAAGGCTCAATTCCATATTAGGTATGTTCTTCCTCCTCAGCTTCTTCCCCCTCTATTTCTTCTTTTTGTCATTTCCTTCTTCATTGTTTCTTCCTCAATACAATTTCCTTGATTTTCTTTTGAGGAGATAACAAGTCCGATGACTAGGATTTATGTTTCTTATCCGTACCTATGTTGTGTTGTGCCGACATAGGTATGAAAGGATAACTAATGATCAGTTTGAGTAACAAAGCAACAAGTATGCTCCTCCTCCTTCCCCCTCTCTGCTTCTTTCTCCTATTCTTCTACTGGTAAATCTCCATCTCTATCATTGGTGTTGGTTGACATATGTCGCACCATAACTCAACACCAATAAGCACCAGTAAAGAACAATTCCATTTTGAAACCAAACTAG